>NDGN011299436.1:1416-14216 GCA_002564285.1 Tympanoctomys barrerae
AGGATGGTTAATGCATACATGAGTTCAGTTGCAGAGGAAGAAATAACTATGGTTAACAACCAATCAGCTATTTCAAAATAGTCAGTAGAGGAGATTTTAGTGTCCCCCACTAAAGCAAAGAGCTACCCCGAGACAAAAATTGTTGCATTTACCTTGATCTGATCACTGTGCATTGGTCCCTTGTACGCATGTGTTGAAATGCCACACTGAATCCCATAGATACCTACAGCTACTAAACATGTTAGAAGTGAAAATAATGATAAGAAGGTAATATCTTCCCACGAGATTGTATATTATACTTTGAACCGCACGAAACACCTTCTCCTTTGGTCTTCACAGCCGCCCCGACGTCGGGTGAAGCATGTGGAAGCCCACACTGGCTGACCAGAGTGAAGTTCAGTGCGAGACCTTCTGGGACCCGAGGCTGACAGCTGGGACTTGAGCCGCCTTGCGCCAGCTGCACGGGCGGCGTGTTCCACACCCTGATGCGGCCTTCTTCAAGCTCCTCGAAATTTTCAGGAAAGGGCCGTATTTCTTTTCACACAGACCTGGATGTGTGTGGCCGTTCTTGCCAGATTCCACTGGGGCTTTGTGGTGGAAGAATTCAAGCAGCGAATCTAAACGTACTGAAATAAGATTTCCTGAACATCCATCGCTCAGACCTGAGGTGACACCCAGCACTCGCCACAAGAAGCTCCACAGCTGCCCAGGCCCAGGGCTGTGCATGAAGAGTGTGGTGCTGCCGGGCCTCTCCGACCGACCGCCACTCTGCGGTGGAGCCCAGTCAGCTCATCCAGGAATTAGCTGCCTCAGTGCCTCAGCCGAATTCCTCTGCTAGACAAACAGATGTCGCAGAAAGTCCTACTTTGAAATGGGAAGTAAAAGAAAAATGTTTATGTTTCTAGAGTATTACCATGCTGCATGCTGATCCAACGTGCAGGCCATGATTTAAAACCCCCAAATCTATTTCTGTAAATAAATGAGACACATACTTGACACATACTCCCCATCGGTATTCCTGGGAGCTCCCCGGCGACGCCCCAGTCAGCTGGGAGACTCTGATACTCTCAGAGACACCGGATGCAGCCCAGGCCCAGGAGTGTCTTGGGGCAGTGCCCTATAGTCACCAAGTGCTTGCACTAAAATGCAACTCTAGTTTTCCTACAAAAATGCGGAATATTTTCTAGCCACCATTTGCAAACTCACAGACTAACTTACAGTCTACTAGATGGAGAGAAAATGAGAAGAGTTGAGGAGGAAAAGAGTCTGATCCAGATACAATTGCTTATTCTTTTTTGTTTTGTTTTGTTTTGTTTTGTTTTTTGGATTTTAGGAAAGAGTCTACGGAGCGTTCAGGGTCTCACTACTACATTGGATCCACCTGTTTACAGCCTCCCAAGATCTGGGATTACAGAGGCACGCCACCACGGTCAGTCTCAATTGCCATCTCAGTGCGCCCCTGGGGGCGGGGCCGGCAAGCAGGCCCAGCCCCTGCACCTGCTTGTAGGCGCTTTAATCTGCTGAGCTATTTGGCCGGCATTTATAGTTGCTTATTCTGAAAGCATTCTGTGGGGAGCCCCATACTTGTTAGACTCCTTACTGGGCACTGGGACTCCAAGGGAATACTGAATAACACTTTAGGAGATGTCAGGACCTGCAGAATGTATCAATGGTCTATGTTTGTCTTTGCCCTCGTGGGTCATATGCTAAAGTGCTGTGTAAATTTAAAGAAAGAAGGAGGGATGGCTGGTAACATCCATTAGTTTAAACAGCTCCCGGCCCAGTTTAACCAGTGCCTCAAACTAGTCAATTAGAGAAGGTCTTTCAGATATCAGATTTGATTCATTATTCACTTGGGAATTAGCAGAGAATGGGTCTTGATACAGATTCCTCTGTAGGTTTTATTATATTGACATTTTGGTGGGTAGATAATATACAGAGCCCCTGGGTATAGCACTATCAAGGATGCTATTGATTCTATCAGTAGCATTATCCTGCAATTTTCCCTCATAACTATTTATGCAACTCTCCTTGATTTGTAATTCAGCAGTAATCATTTTCTGCAGCGGCTGCGATCTTCTCACTACGGGTACCTGGGCTGCATCCTGCAGCAAGGCTTGATTTTTTTCAGCCCGAAGATGTAGGGTTCCATTTCAGTAGAATAGGGAGGAGATCAAAGCAGCTTGGGAATTAGAAGGAATTGTTTTGAAATGAGAAGGAAACATTAGTCTTTTATTTTATTAGTTTCATGAGGTGGATCAGAGATAAGCAACAGGCAAAGTGGGAGAAAGCAGATAAAATCAGCGGTGATCTTAGGAGGGTCACGTGAGAGGAAATTAGAAGGAACCTGATGCCCCAGTGGAGCTGCCCGACTTTTCCCGGCCGGCTCCTCTGAGAGTTGCTCTTTGAAGCCCCTGGCGGGCTGCAGTGGGGCCTGGCTTGGGCTAGCTACCTTGAGGAGGGCTGTGTGCAGGAGACTGACAAAACAGCCTCTTCCCCTTCAGCTTCCACTGCGAGAGGAGCCACTGACAAGATGGGGGCTCCACTCCCAGCCTCAGACTCCCCCAGAACAGGGAGGATTCGCTCCCAGAAGTCCAAGCCCAGCTCTTCTTTAAGAAGCTCAAGGGGCTTAGAAAGAGAAATTTGATGAGGTCCGTGCCACAGCGGGTAGCTAATATCCCGGAACTTGAGCTCATCACTCTGCTCTGAGTCAGTCCCCACGCCCACACACTCTGGAGGGCACAGTTGCTGGGTGTGCTGCAAAAGAGACACAACCCTGGGGACTGGCTCCAGCTTCCTGGGCTTCAACTTGTCCCATCCCAAGCCCAGCCCTACCCGGGAGCAGCCCCTGTCCCCGCCCTCCTGGGTGCTAAATCCAGCTCCTCTAGTGCTCGGTCCTGGTGCTGCTGGTCTTCTCACCCCTCTTTGTTCCAGGACATGGTGAAGAGGCTTCTGGGAAAATCTTGTCAGTTGATTTCCCCTCTCCTCCCAGTGTCAGCTGAACCAGGAGGTAGGCTCCCTTCACATGTGCTTTCTGAGGCTAGGAAACGCACAGGAGCCTCTCGCCTTGTAATACACAGTCTGTCTCATTCATAAAGCCTTGTCCTGGAAAATGCCCCATTCATCCCCGCAGAAGAGCCGCCGTTGGGAGGGCAAGGGCATTCAGAACCTCGGGAGGTGGGAGACAATGCCGAGTGCTTGGCAGGCGCAGGAGGGCTGCTCTAGCAACATGTCCCCACGCCAGGGAGAGGATAAAACACTGTGGTTGTTTACCCGTCTCTCAGGAGCAAAAGAGTCTCTTTGCCTGTGATACAGATGCCAAATCCTCAGGACCCGGGTGAGGAAACGACGCACTGCGCCGGGCTTGGCACTGAGGGCTGCGCTCCTAGATAGCAAGGCATTTGGCCTGAAAGCGTCCGTTGTCTAAAGGGAACACGAGAATTGTGGGCTGTTGTTGTCAATCAAGGGCCAGTAGCCTGCTCTCCCGCTGCAGGGCTGCCCTGAATGCCTACCAAGCCCCGTGGATCCTACCGGGGACCCAGATTGGCCCTCTGCTTGGTGGCCAAAGGCAGATGGGTGCCTCCCTTTCAGATGCCACCCCCTCACAGCAACTCCAATCTCACCACCACGCCCTCATTAACAATTTCCAGGGAGCCGCCACAACAAAATTCTGACAACTGGGGGCTCAGGTGCAGCTCTTGCGTAGGGTGAGAGCCCCCGAAAGCCTGAGCAGAAGAGGTCCGTGTTGATTTCTCCACCAGCAACGTAATGTGACTGATTTACAAGAGTTTAACTCCAGTGGTAATCTGACAGTGACGAAGCGCTCCTTGCTGGTCCAGGGGCCTGCATGATCATATTAGTTCCTCCTCTATTAAGGCAGTGTGGTCGATAATTGGATGCTTTTATGTCTAGTGGTTCTGACAAGCCTCTTCTTCGGGTCACATATGGGCGGTCTAGCTCTCCACTCAGCCCAACGGAGGCAAATAATTTAAACTGAGCAAGTATTGTTCTCCTCGCATTGTGGGGCAAGGGCAGTTCAAGGGAAGTAGAGCTGCGTGCGGACTACCTGCTGGCGGATGGTAAAATAAGGTGGACATGATACCAAGTTGGGAGCACAATTAAATCTATTTTGCCGCGATGTGTTGCTGGACAGATGAGTTTCCACATGACAGGGCTTTATGATCTTTAAGGTAGACTGAACTAATAGATTGGTGTGGAGCGCACTGAAGTTACCGAGGATGAGAAAGCGGGCAGCACTACATTTGAACTACAGGTTTCTCATATGCTGCGCGTCATGCTGAGTTTTTATAGCTCCTGGCTTTCAAAAAGCCTGTTTCAAAGAGGTTTGCGCTAGACTGGGCATGCAGTTTCGCTCTGCGGATATTGTCGCTACCGATTTAGTGGAATGCAATTAGGAAGCCTAAATTAAGTGGTAATGGAGAACCAGCTCTTGAAACTGGGGTTTCCACGGCAACCACTGCTTACAATACAGCCTTCAGTTAGTTTCCCCACTTTATCTGCAAAATGCACAATTGAGCTTTAAAACAGCTCCGTGCTGAAAAACGCACTGTAAACAACTGTTTGCAATGAGAGTTTTACACTGTCTTTAAATACAACAAACTATCACATAAAATTTACTTGTCCACACTAATAACGCAAAATCTGGGTTGCCGGTTGGATGAGGGCCTTCGGCCTGTGGTACTCCTCTGCCGTGTCTGGATTTATTTGTAAAGGAGGTGTCGCAAGTCATTAGGCCTCTCAACTTTGGCCATTCTTGCTCCACTTCTAGCTCCCTAATAACCCGAGCCCCCCACGGGCCTTTGCCAGCACACGTTTCCCTTCCAGGAAGCTGGAGCTGCCTCCTGCAAGTGCACAATGGCTCCTTGTCAAAGTTCTCCCATTCTGGTGACATTTTACAGATTTTTCTTGTATTTCCGCTATCCTGGTCCCTGGTCTCTGAATGTTGTCTCTCTACATCTCGAATCTTCCTGTCTCTGAGAGTCCAGATCCATCCCTTGGATAACTGACCTCAAGCTTCCAGCATACTCAGGAGTAAATGAGACAAGGAATGAAGAATCTCAAAACGGGTGCTTTTAGATGCATCTCGCTTTAACACAAATACAGAGAATTCCGACTTTTGTGAAATCCATTTTCTTTCACGGCAAGTAACCCAAATTTTATGATTATAGGGCTGTTGCTGTGGCTTTGGTGCATCAGGATCACACAAGACATGCACAAATTTTGTAGTTGGAAAAAAAAATCACACCAGCTTTCGCAAAGAGGAGAGGAGGATGGTGAGAAACCAGGGTCGGCTCGCCGTGACACCGCGTAATTGCCAGCCCTGACGGGGCGGTCGCTGGAACACGTCTGGACGGATCCCAGCAGCTTTGGAGACCTCGCCTCACCGCAGTGCACAGGAGGTGCCTTTCCCAGCAGCCCAAGCGCTCATGAGGTTGTCCCCTTGTTCCCGTGTCCCTCCCACAGCGAGGTCATAGAGGGAGTGCATGGTGACGGCACCAAAGCCTTTGGCGGAAAACTGGAACCCAGGTCTCAAGTCTGAGTGTCCAGTTGTTGTTTGTGTGTTTCCTGGTTTTATTTTGTTTTCCCATTAGGAGGATTAAACTCTGGGCCTTTGCACAAAGCTACATCCTCAGCCCCTTCTGTATTTTTTTATTTTTGAGACAGATCTTGCTAAATCACTCAATTGCTAAGGCTGAGCGTGAATTTACAATCCTCCTGCCTCAGCCTCCCAAGGCCCAGGATGACAGGTGCGTGCACCATAACCATAACTGCCTTGGATGGGTCCTGCACGCGGGCCACCCTTCCTCGTGAGTATGGTCCTTCGGCACAGGGGCCTGGCCCTCTAGGCTGTAGCCCGCTGCAACCTTCTGTGTTGACCCAAGACTGAGCTGGGCAGCCCAGCACTTCCTAGAACATGTGGCTTCCCTTCTCTTCTCTGATACTCTCAGTGTGGCTAACACCATTTTCACAATCTGAGCATGTGCATATTGAAGAAAATTACAATAACTGCCTAAAAACTTTTGACTAGTATTTTATAAAATAGGCTCCTGGTGTTTTAAAAATGTCTTTAGCTCTGTGGTCACTTCTATAATCCCAGCTATTCAGAGGCAGTAAGATAGAAAGCTTAAGACCATGAGGGGCAGTTTATAAGACTTTATCTCAAACTTTAAGATGTAAATAAAAAGGGAAAGGGGCAGGGGCATAGCCCTGTGGCAGAACACTGCATTCCTAAGCAGAGGCCTGGGGTTCCACCTCCAGGCCCAGCAGGGCAGAGGGCATGTCTTGGTCGCCTATGTTGACTCAGTATAAACTCAACCAATAAGCAGGGGAACCAGCTGCCCCAGCCCACCCCAGCTGGGGGTAAGGCAAGTGGCTTGCCATTCCCAGCCCTTAAAATAAAATGTGAATTTGATGATTTCTAAATTTAAACCCTCGTTGGGAGGACGTGAAGCAGTACTGCGCTCACAGCTTCCACGAGGCACCTCATCCGTCTCAAGGCTGCTGCTGTTTTCCCTAAAACACCCCAAGGACAGATACCAAGGACCACCCTGCCAGGCTCCAAGGTGCCAGCAGGCACGTGTGCGTCCGTTCCGCTGGGCCAGCCTTTGGGCAGGGAGGAGGTTCCGGGAAGGAAATATCTTCGCATATCCCAACACTGCATTTTTTGAAAGCGACATTTTTAGATTAAACATATGTTCCATGATTTGCCCTCTCCAGGGAGCAGGTTGCAATCTGAGTTGCTGTGGTGCAAAGGCTGCGTGGCAGAGGAGGCGGCTGGGGTCAGGGACATGTCTGGTCCTCTCGCTGAGCTGTCCTCCTGACTGCACAGAAGGCCGGGCCCGCCGCGGCCCCTCCGGAGAGCTGACAGGCTGTCCCCTCGCACCTGCCCTCGCGTGTGCTCAGTGCTGAGCCAGTTCTTAACCTGGCCCAGTGTTCCATCTCCACAATGCATACACCCCCTGCAGGGAGAGGCACGCATGCACCTGGGGGCTGAGGCAGGGCGATCTTCCCACCCGGACCCTTTAGCAAGACCTTCTCTCCAAAGCAAAATCAACAAAACTGAAAATGACTGAAGATGCTATGTAATCCGGGGTCGGGGCATGGCCTCAGGACCCTCCTAAAGTGGCAATCACTCCTTGAACGCTTTTAATTTCCTCTTCCTTCTACTTAAATGTTCATTTCAGTTCTCTTCTCTACAACACAGAAGACACATTCGGAATAGAATTAAAAGGAAATTAATGTAGGTTTTGGGGTAGAAGTGAGATTTTGGCTTTTTTTAAATTTTGGCCTCACGTGGCCCCTTAGTAGCTCAAAGTCAAACCTGAATACCAGCACCGGGAGCCTTGCGACCTGTCTCCTTTCTCCTACTGTAACGTCCTGTCATTTTGGTGATGATCCAGAATGGTCCGTGTCAGGCCAGTGCTCCTGAAGGGGCAGGGAGGACACGGTAGGTAGGTCTCTGCTCCACGGCCCGTTTCCTCTTTTAAGGAAGGCGTGTGTGGGCTGCTGCCCTCCCTAAACCATGGGTACATTACGGGGTCGACTGGCCGGATGTCGGTCCCCATCCAGTGTGCATGTGTGAGCGACTGTGCGTGGGTGGGTGGGCGTGGGCATGCGTGTGCGTGCATGTAGGGGGAGCCGATGGCTGGGGACGGCTGCTGCTGCTGCTGCTGCGTGCCTCTTCTCCCTGGCAATGCTAGCTTAGCCCTAAGAGCCTCCAAGGATCATTTGGATTAACACGCTGTCTGCCTCAGACTTTAGAAATTGCAGCAAATGGGTTGGGAAAGGAAGATGGTCTCTGTTTTGATTCCGTGGAAATGTCTTTGTACTCCTTTGCTTGCAGGTGAAGTAAACAGCTTTAAAATAAGCACAATAAACACGTTTGTAAGCACAGCACTCTGTCACTGCCGTTCTCCCTGGCTCCCTTCGAGGTTCCAAACTTCGTATCGCTAATTACTCCCGGGCAGTTGGCGCTTTGCTATTTCATGAAAAGCCTCACCTTTTTACAACCGGGAAGACACTCTTTTGCTCACGCTGATGAGGCTCTGTGTGAGGGGAGATGTGAGGTGGGGTCCTCAGGGACTGCTCCCCGCGCTGCTGCCCAGAATCTGCGTCTGTCTGCTCTGCCCGCCGCTTTCCGTGGTGAACTCTCGCGTGAACAGACTTTCCCTGGACCAGGTCGCCGGTATCGCCACAGAAACTGAGAATTCACGCTGTTCTTAGCTCTGCTTAACATATCTGATTGTTTCTCCAGGCTGGGATTGGAATTGCTGGACACAGATGACTAATTTGACCTGGACTGTGTCAAACTCAATTTCAATACAATTCATGGTCTGTTTTGAATAGAAATGAAGATGCAATGAGTTTTCTATGTTTTGAATTTTTTTTTGCATTTAAAAAAATTTTTAAATAGAGAAGACAAACAATGAAAGGATACAGAATTTCAAAACAAGAAGATAGAAAATTAACATTAGTTATTAGATTGTGTATTGTTCTCTTCAAAGTAGTTGATCATATTACCAGATGCAGGCTTGCAAAATTGATCAAACAGTATGAGTGCTAACTGTTCCTTCCACGAACTGAGATTACTAGCACTGCTGTCTGAGCTAGCGCGTGTGCACACACACGCACGCCTTCTTTTTCCACCTTCCTTCTGTGCTCTTCTCCCATGCAGCGTGGAGAAGGCGTTCGTGGTTTATGGCATTACTTGGAACCCCTGGACATTTAGAAAACTGCTTTCTGCAGGCACAATGCACCCTACGATTTTCCTTCAGGTTAGCGTCTCCGGATGCATGACTTAGAATTCCATGGATAACCTTAAAAGCACAAAGTATACATTGACTCAATGCAAGACAGCATAACAGTGAAAACCATAATGGTGGCTGTAAGGAAACAATTTTCAAAAAAAGAAGGAAAAATAACATTTTAGAGCAATAATCTAATAGTAACTGCCCTTAATCCCATATATTCATCTAACTTAGCAGCTACAAATATCATTTTTCTCTTAATTAAATAGTATATCGATTTATAACTAAATATTGCTTTCATGACTCTTAATTTCTTCAGACAGGCTTTGTGTCTAGATGATACACATGAAAAGTATTTTGAGCACACCAGTATGCTCAGCAGCTGGCCAGATAATAGTGACTGGCTTTGTGTTTGCTTTCTTACAGCACTAACAGTTTGGGTTGAGCCAAGAAAATTGTGCTTCTATCCTACCTGAAAACAGCTTCAGGGACCTCTGCAGTGGGACACAGCTGGGGACGGGGGCTTCATCCTCCGTTAGCTCGGGGCAAATTCTGCCCTTGGTAAAATCTGCAGAGGCACATCCTTCGGGCGGGCTTGCCTTTATACCCATCAGGCTGAGCCAGCAGGTGAGCACGTTGAGCCTGCTCGCACCCACACACCCGTGCTTGTGCCACATCACGTGTGCACACACACACGCACGCACCACACATGCATGTGCACACACACTTGTGCGCACACACACACACACACACACACACACTGCTTTCCCACCCAGCTCCTGGGCACATGGTGGGCATTTCATGAGTGTTCTCCACATTAAATTTGAAGGAACCAAGAAGACCTCAGCAGTCATCACTTGGGCGTATTTTCCGAATTCCTGGTTGTCGACTGGAGCCTCTGCTTTGTCCCTACGTTACTCTCCGAGCCATTTGTCAGGCGCTGACACTCACACTGAAAAGAATTCTGGGAGGGAGGATCGAATATTTCAAAAGATAGTAGGCAGAGATCAAACATTTCTTCTCTCAAATGATATAGAGATGTGTGACGAACACAACCAAAACTCCAGGTCTTCATCTTGGATCAGGAAAGCCCCCCAGATGCCCGGATCTCCAGAGGCTGGGACCCCGGACCCGTCCTATGGGATGCAACGTGCACGAGAATCGGTGAAATACTGCGTCTAGGAGCCCGCCCGTGTGATAGCCAAACCAAATAACAGAAAACAAAAGTGGGTTAAAATATATTACAGCAGCTGGCGATTTAGCTCAGTGACAGAAAGCTTGCCTAGCAAGCTGGAAGCCCTAGGTTCAGGCCTCGGCACCAAAAGCAAAAAATAAACTCACCTAAAATGTACTATGCAGAAGAATAGAGAGTTTTAATAAAGCCCCTAATTTCTCAGTATAAAAGTCAGGGCTACATCTCACTGGAAATGGCAAGCATGCCTAAGTCGCACCGAGGGCCTACGATCTCTGCTCGGTCTCCTGCACACTGTCCCTACTCAAACTCAGTTAATCTCCACGGAAGACACAGAGGCGAAGACCCTCCCAGGACACAGAGAATGGGCTCTTCTTCATCTCTACTTTATCACAGCCTGGAGAAAGCCACACTTACTGCCCATCTGCCCAGACCTGGAGCAAAGGGATGCTGGCCCTGTCATACAAACAAGATCGTAGAGGAGGGGGACAGGAGGGAGGGCCGGGAAAGCTCCCCTCCACACCAAGCAAACATGCTGCTGCTGTCCTCCTCGACCGGAAGAGCACAGCCACCTGCTTTCCTTCGACACTTGCGTATCTGGCAGTGTGCGGAGCAGGGTCCACGAGGAAGGTCCCAGACACGACGGATTGGCTTGAGAGGGGACACAGGCGACGAAACGTGTGCGACTCATGACCCCTGGAATGATTTCCCGCAGGAAGGATTCTTAGTACCAGTTTTCCAGTTGCAGGAGAGATAAAAAAGATGCTGCCCAGGAAGGTGCTTAGTGAAAAGGCCCTGGAGTTAGACACCTTGCAGAACATTCTGGGAAAAGCAAGAGGTCTGACCAGTGTGTAGGGTGGGGCAGGAAGAGCCACCACCTGATTCAGGAGTGGTGCCACCTGGGGGCACTCTCGTGCTCATAGGGCAACAGGCACTGAGCAGCAGGCACGCAGAGCTGGACTACCCTGGGGGACTGACGGCAAGCTGGCCAAGAGCTCGGGCTCTGAAGGAGGGGCTGAGCCCCGAGAGATGGACGCCCGCCAGTATGAGTGCTGACACCCCAAGGCTAAAGTGTTCTAAGCCCTCCAACTAAATTTTTGAGGACATAACCCAATTTGTATAACATTTGATGTTATGCAGCCATTTTTAAACTTAGTTATATAATGTGCTACAGACATTCTTTTAAAAAGAATGCTAGAGTGGGCTACTGCTGCAGAGACAGACCGACCCATGCAGTGCCTGACCCGCAGCAGCAGCAGCAAAACCAAAGTGCCAAGAAAAAATGTACCGAAAACATCATGCTTCATCTAAATGAAGAAAGGCACCAAGGTTTACCTGTGTTTTAAAAATAGGCACCAGCAGTGCCCAGAGTCCTGGAAGGCTGGGCTGGCACTTACTTAGGACATGCGCCAGATGCCCTGTGCTCACACCCGTCCACACTGCCCCTGCACCACTGCCGTGTTCCCAAGGGAGCCAGCCTCAGAGACGCCTTCATTCCCAGTGTCTGTCCACGTCTGTGCTGCCGGAGTCGGGGTCCCAGGCAACAGCACTCTCACCACAGCAGGACACACTTGGTGACCAGCCGGGGCCAGCTCCCCTTTCCCGGACGGACACACCCCTGTGGCTAACCCCTGGTTTGAGTTAACTTTTAATAAACATATCAATGGAATTTTTAAAATCCTGACAAAAGTCGCCTAAATTGTGTTGGCGTGAGATAACCCGTGTACATGTCTTAAAAGTAAGAACGTGAGCCTCTTGGAGAGCTCCAGTGGGACAGGAGCGATGGCTCAGAATCAGGCAGGCCATGACCACCTGCGGCCCAGCAGCATCCTAAGTGGAGGTGAGCGGGCAGAGCGTCCACACTGCTGGCCTCCTGTGCACCCGAGCTCCGCGTGCAAGGACTCGACCACGGTGGGCGGAGCGCGTGGGACCCAAATCCGCAAGTGAGGGGAGGGTGCAGGAGAACGTGGCGGCAGCATGCAAATGCACCCTAGGGCAGGGGACAGGAATACCTACAGATCTCGGTACCCCGGGGGCGTGGGACAAGCCCATCGCATTCAGAAAACAGAAAATGGGAGGCCTACGCTCTGTCGTATACCGAGAGGCAACACAGGACAGAAGAGGGAACATAAAAACCAAAACGATACCAAAAGTGTTGGACATTTATATAACCACAAAGTAGAACTTTTCAAGTTAAACTCCAAAAACAGTCACGGCAGAAAAGTTAAATGATTCAACACATAAATTTTTAAAAATCTTTTATGGGCTTCTTTCAAAAAGACACACATAGATGACAAGCAGCTATACAAGAAGAAGGCTGCTAGGCTGAAGGAAACGTATGAAGAAGACATTGCTGCTTACTGGGCTAAAGGAAAACCTGATGCAGCAGAAAAGGGAGTCATCAAGACTGAAAAAAAACAAGAAAAAGAAGGAAGAGGAGGAGGATGAGAAAGTTGAGAATGAAAAGGAGGAATAAGAAGATGAAGAGCATCAAGAGGATGAAGAAGAGGATGATGATGAATAAGTTGGTTCTAGTGCACTGTTTTTTCTTGTCAATAAAGCATTTAACAGCCCTGTACACAACTCAATCTTTTTGAAGAAAAGGAAATTGAAATGTAAGGCTGTGTAAGATTTGTTTTTAAACTGTACAGTATCTTTTTTTGTTGTTGTTGTATAATTAACATACTACCGAATGTGTCTTTAGATAGCCCTGTCCTGGTGATATTTTCAATAGCCACTAACCTTGCCTGGTACAGTATGGGGGCTGTAAAATGGCATGGAAATTTAAAGCAGGTCCTTGTTGGTGCACAGCACAAATTAGTTATATGTGGGAACTGTAG
>NDGN011299454.1:0-12561 GCA_002564285.1 Tympanoctomys barrerae
GTGGTGAGTATACATTTTTACACAACAGAAAACACAAGATTTACATTTATAGTCTAAAATGTGTGTTGAGCCATTACACTTTGCTGTGTATTTTGAGAAGGCAGAGGTCGTCTCAGGAAGTATAAACACTGGAAGGAAAACTCAGGGCAAGCTTATGATCCTCTGCACTGAAATTATCTAGCCACTTGCAAGGCAGAGTTGGGGCCATCCGGGTTCCTGAATGCTGCGGGGTTGTCCTAGGGAACCTAGGGACTCCATTAGGGTGTCACCATTCCATTAGGCTTTTCCTTGTGATATATGCATCTTGACCCAGCTCCTGCAGCAGGCCCCTGCCTCGCTCTGGCTGGCCTGGACAAGCTAGAACATCCCTGCTCTTCAGCCGCAATGGGGCTGGCAGCTGGATCGCCCCTGGGCTGGGCAGAGTCGGACTGTGCAGGAGGCTAAGGCAGGCTGTGGCCCTCGTGTTCAGAGACCACTGTTCAGTGGGGTGAAGGGCCAAGGTACAATCTGAGGAGCATTTTAAGTATGGTGATGGACACAGAGGATCAGTTCTTATCAGCTCTGAAAATATATCGCACATCAAGTTGAAGTCAAGATCAGCTTCTCAGCAAAGCTCTTCAGCCAGGCATGGTGGCGAATCCACATCCTCTAATCCCAGCACTCTGGAGGACCCCCTCAAATTCTGGCCAGCCAGGACAACAGTGAGACTCTGTGCCTCAGAAAACAAGAATAACAGCAAGGGGAATAATAGCTACACAAAAACCTTCTCGGTGGCTCAGAAACAGGCCAGGAGGCAGCCCTTTTTAGATGGCATAAGGTAACAGAAAGGGATAGAGGCGTTTCTTCCCCCTCAGAACCCTGCCTCCCATGCTCTGTGCTCACAGAGCACCCTCTCTGTCCCTGAAGGAGCTGCCACCGTGGGGGGGGGGGGCTTGTGCTCCAGGGTAGCCCCGGCACCCTGGTTCCTGCCTGGGGGAAGCCTCACTGTTTCCCAGACTCAGGCTTGCCCGTGATGGAAGCAGCCCCAGGGCAGGGCTGGGTGTGTTCTGTTCTCTGCTGAGCCTAAAGCAATACCCGCAGAATGCAGGGGCAGGTGTGTCAGAACGGCTCTTGGCACTAAGGAGGAAAGGGTGAAGGAGCCCAGGCCACCCCACGAGGCACAGAAGGTGTCAGGGTGCTCCCTCCGGGCGGGCAGGCATGCAGCCTTCCCTGGTGCCCACGTTTTCTCTCTGCCCACTCAGTGGTGCCCAGGGCGGGACCAGCTGGATGGGTGGCGGGAATAGGTTCAGGCGTGCAGCACGGGGCAGCGCACTGCTTTCCGCGAGGCCCTGCTAATGTGAGCAGTACGTCTTCGAGGCCGCTCCTGGGTCTGGGCCTGCAGCCCCGGGAGCATGAGGTTTTGGTGGCGGTGTGGTGTGAGGGCTTGGGGAAGACCTGGGCTGCGCTGAGCGGCAGACACAGGCATGGATCGGTTCTGAGAAGGCTAGGGGTGCGGGCAGCTGTGGCAGCGCTGTGCGGCTGGCAAGGGACAGACAGAAGGATCATGGGAAACGACTCCAGGCTGGTGTGGAGACACAGGGGATGACAGACGCAAGGCCAGGAGTTATAAAGTGCAGCAGTCTGCAGGGCCGGGAGGCCCAGGGACCTCATCCGGGGTTGGGAATGGAAAAGGAGCCCAAGCTCCACACTTGATGTGGGAAGGGGGCACCAAGCAGCCGGCACCAAGGGCCACATGGTCAGCAAAACCAAGGCCCGGGGCAGGAGGATGGCCTCTTCCGAAAAACATTGGATGTGCTTCCAGGTGGCAAGGGCCAGGGGTGCGACACTTCCTTAGCACAGCCAAGCCCACAGCATGGCAAGGCGAGGCCAGCAGCCCGGTGTGCAGAAGGGGAGAGAGCGCAGGCAGGACCAGCTCAGCCTGCGCAAGGCCCGCCCAGGGGCCGTCCCAGCTCGCCTGCCAGCCCCATGAAGGCTGGGTGCCTTGTCCTGCATCCCGGCTGGCTGCGACTCTGTCACTGCCTGTGTTCAAGCAGGGTAGTGAAACCCCCATCTCCGTGTCACCTGGCTTCCATCTGATTCTCTGCCAGAGCACAGGAGCTGACTTGGAGAGGCTGGATGGAAAGAGCCGGGTGAATCTGGAGTGCTGCCGTGTCGCGTAGGCTTTCAGACTGTGCGAACAGAACCCGAGGCTGGGAGCCAGGGAGGGCACCGCTGAGATCAGCCTAGAAGGGTGCGGGGCAAGACCCTCCCTCCGCCGTCACGGGGTGGGGGGTGGGGGGGATGCAGCCCGCACCAGAGTGCGGCCCCTGCTCATAGACAGGCTCGTGCTCTTCGGGGGCTGTGTGCAGCCCCCCAGGGGTTCTGGGGAAGGAGGTCCCCATCCAGGTCAGGAGGGAGCTGAGGGACGTGTGTGGAGACACGAAGTCAGAGAAGGCATCGTGGACACCATGTGTAAAGAAAACGATTTATTTAAAGTGTTAAATGCCATCACCAGAATGAACTTGATTTACATTAGTTGGTGTTTGTTACAGGACTCATCTGCCCTTCCATTCCAGCTGGATTCCCTTTACGTTACTACGTACAGGGCAGCAGTGGTCACTGGCTTAGTGCTGTTCACACAACTAAACCACAAGTCGAGGTGCAGACATGTGAAAATTAAAAAAAAAGCACATCGACTTTTAAATAAATACTGCATAATGACAAGTATGTATAAATGTCCCATACAGTCATGTCCTTCTTATTAAAATTAGAAATAATTCGTATAGGAATGCGCACAAAAGATCACGTGACCGCCTCTTAGGATGGGGAAAACCGTAGATGCTTACTCTAAGGGGCGGCGTAGACACTCCTGGTCTGTGAAATCAACTGTTGCCGGTACTCAGGAACGGTTTATTCGTTCTTTGGCCGATCTTGCCTGGGCCATCGCACGTTTAGAGCGTCAAGACAGTCTCGGGGCAGCTCACGTTGCACCACACCAAGAGAAGGCATTTTAGTGATACTCTATCTTCTGCACCATATCAAGCATGCCAGTTTTTTAATGGTCAGCACTGCATTAAAAAAAGTAATTTTTGTGCATGGCTTTCATTAAACAAATGCGATCCATGTGGATTTCAACAATTATTGTAAGAAACTGAAACTAATTCCTAGGAATATGTTGTCAAAAGAGCACATAAAGCCTAGGAAGCACGGGCGGTGGATGCTGTTGCCTGTGACCTCCTCGCAGAGGGACGGAGGGGAGGTGCCTGCTCCCAGCTCTGCCCAAGACACTAGCTGCTGGGGAGCCAGGGCAGGGTTTCCACTTCAGGGTTGGCTTGCAGCCCTTGGGTGGTGGCCTCAAAGGACTATTCACAGACATAGCGACTTTCTCTGAGTTGCCTAAAAATTGGAGCTTTAAAATTGCTGCAAATTTATGTCAACTATATCACTTTAGAAATACAATTTATGAAAGATTGAATTTTACTACAGAAAAGTGAATAAACTACCCTGTGTTTAAGGGTTTCATTTTAGCAGTGTGTCTATTCACACAGTAAATGGAAACTGGCTAAAGAAACTGCCTTAACAAGTTAAAAAGCAAAACCTAAGTCCTCCAACAGACGAGGTCTGAGCTCTGCCTGAGTGCCCTGGCTGCGGACGCAGGCCTGTTAGAAGCTGCGGTGCCACGTGGCCTCCCGTCTTTCCTGCAAAAGGAACTTTGAAGATGAAAAAAGATGTCCATGCACTGTACGATGAATTCACAAGTTCTCCTCCCTCCTTAGCTAGATCCAGGCTGGCCCTGCTTCCCTGCACTCCCGAGCCGCACCACAAAGTCCTTTCCGGCATCCCGGAACGCAGGGGGCTCTTACGAGACTTCCTTCCCTCGAGAAGTGCACGACGTAGACACACCTACAGCTCTGAGTTACACGTGGGCACGAGAGAGTCAGATCAAAACCATGTCAGTTTTTTGTTCACTCTGGTAGGGAAAAGAAGGAAAGACCAAGACAGAGAGAATAAAAGCGAGACAGGAAGGAAGGAAGGTGTGAAAAGTTTGTACGTATTGAACGTCATGGAATTGTATATTTAATATGGAAATAAATGGAATATATTATATTTATTTGTCACATAAAGAGAATTTTAAGTATCGTCTAGAAAGTATTTCCATTTGTAATGTCTGCCAAAATACAGACTGTGATAAAGAATAAACGCGGTGTCTGTGTCGCCCGCTCGCATTCTCTCCCAGTTTTAAAACCATGCACTAGTGAAATTTATTTTTAAAAATAATATAAATTGTTGAAAATGGCTGATTTTTATTCTTTTTTTGCAAGTTGCAGCCCCAAGAAAATAATTTAAGTATTCAGCTAATCTGTGTCCATGCAAAAAAAGTGTCTTTAGTTTCGTCCAGCACGGTGTAGCCACAGAATTTGGTTTCCAGAGTCTAGCGCAGCGTGGCATCGGTGTGCGGCGTGCCTGCCACTCTGCCCTGGGCGCAGCCGGCTGGCCGGCGGCTCTGGCTCCCGTACACTTCTTTGGCCTCTTGCTCTCCACCTGGTGCTTCCCAGGACCTGGCTCCTGGGCCTGTGACATGGCTTCAGGGGAAGGCTCCATTTCTGTGGCATACAGGGCTTTGGGTCAGGTAAATGGAGAAACAGGAACAATAAAAATATAAAGGTGCCATTGAAAAGGGCTTTTGTTGCATGAAACTGATTCTTTGAGATTAATCCATGGCTTCAGACGGGACCAGAACTTGAGTGTCACCGAACGCCAAGCCTGATAGTCCTTCCTGCTCTGCGTGTCACCTGAGGACCTTTGCTGGGGCACAACGTGTGCGACTTCCTCTGAGAATGCAGGATCGCGTCGCACCCCTAGAAACAGGCTCAGAAGACACGACATTAAGCATGCAGTGCTACCAGGGTTTGCGACCTGTGGATTTTTTTTTTCTTTTTCTTTTTTTTTTTTTTTTTTTNTTGTAACGCTGGTTGCTGTGACAACAGTTTTACAGCTGCTATGAACGAGAGTAAGAAGGTCCTGTCGAACTTTCCAGAGATGACTGGGAAGCTCTTCTTGTCAGAGGGGCCAAGGTCGGATCTACTAGGGAGGAAGGGGGGAACAGTTTGAACCATCCGATCACCATGTTGGACAGCTCCAGTTCATCTAAAAGTATCTGGGCCACTCCCATAAAGGATTTGTGATCCATTCGGCCGTAGTCGCCCCAGACAATGATCTGTTGAAAAACACATAGCAGCATCAGCATAGCCACATACACGACCACGCACTTGTGAAGCACATAAACATACTCTGCTGTTCTGACATCCAAGCTCAAGTTACGCCAGGCACAGTGGCACTTGTCTGCGACCCCAGACAACGTGGGAGGCTGGGGCAGGAGAATGGCGAATATAAGTCTAGTCTGGGCAACTCAGCAAGACTGTCTCAAAATTGAAATGGGCTGGGGATCTAGCTGAGCAAAACAATGTTTGCCTAGCTTGCAAGGCCCTGGTTCAATCCTCAGTATTAGAAGAGGAAAGAATGAAGAAGGAAGAAAAGGAGGAGGAGGAAGCTGGACAGCCGAGACTAGTGGGGTGGCTGTCTTTAATACTTGAATCCCGAGGTGCACAAGAAGACTGCAGTGAGGGCCAAGGGCAGAAGCCGTCTGGGAGGCTGGCATCCGTGAGAGGCGGGTCTGTAAGCCGACCATTTCTCACAGGAAACAGCAGCAGCATGCGCAGCTTTGCAGCGGGCCAGTGCTGCGCAGTTTCAGAGAACTTTGATTCTCTGCAGGCACGAGGCCAACTGCAGGAAATGCTGTCTTCCCAAGGGCAAGTGAGGGCAGGGGAGTACCTGTAACACCTTGCCCTGTGGACTCTCCTCAAAGGACAACAGCTGCTGGTACAGGGGCTCCAGCGTCTTCCTTGCCACTTTGGTTTTCTTTTTGGCTATGCAGACTCCATTATCTAACAGGTATACTTTCACATAGGGTGCTGGGGAGAGAGCAGAGAGAGGACAGGTGTGTGTGTGGCCGGGGCGTGTGGCCCATGGGGACCTTTGCCAGCGAGTGCAAAGGGCTGGTGCCATCACGGCCCTGGCCTGCTCCCCAGGTCACGATCACCACACAAGTGGGGACAACAGCCAGCCTCTGAGAGGGGCAGGGAGGGAGATGACTGCTCTGCTGTCAGCTGATTACACGGCTCCAAACGTTAGCTAAGGCAAGTGTCTCCAGGAATAGTCGAGTGGGCCCTCTGTCTGCTGCCCCGGACTTGGCTCAGCACCGGGTTGTTTACTCATGCCCACAAATTGCTTTTGCTGCAAGGCATTATTCTCTGGGCTGGTGTGAGCACGAGGCAGTGGGCCTCATATGTTCAGAGTAGCTAGGAGGAGGCAGCTGCTCATGAATTCTATGGCTCAAAAATGATCTGGCAGATGTTTCACAAAAACACACTCATGCGGTAAAAATCACAACACTCCCTGAGAAAGTGTGGGCCCCGAGTCTGTGGAGATGTGCTGCCAGGCACAGCAGCAGGCCAAAAGGGAGCCATCCACACCGTGTTTTATGTTTCTGCAGGAATAGACACCAAGCAATTCCGAGCCAGGAGTCAGCCAGTGGAGGCACTGAGGCTAGAGGCCAATTTCAAAATTCCCAGAGTGGCTTTACGCATTGCATCCAGTGATTTCTGCTTAGTGCGTCCGGGTCACTGCGCCCTGCCCCATGGCATTGCAGTGAGACTCGCGGCACAGCAAGGTATAACAGGGCCTCTCCTCCCTCACAAATGGCAGGGTCCTGAGCATGCGTAGGCTGCGGTACCTTGAGCCTCCGACTCCTATTCCAGAGCCTCCATGTCTCGGGAGAGCCTCAAATCTCCAGACAAACTGGAGAACACAAAGCACCAGCTAACAGGAAGCATCAGCTTCTTGCGAACGTGTAGTGACAAAATGAGTGGCTGGATGCCTCAGGGGTCTTCTCTTTGACAGTGGCCACATGCAGAGTACGTATCTGACATGTATTGTATCTCCCCAGGGGAGGAGAACACTCACCTCACACGGGAAGGACACAAGCTGTGATGCCCCAAGCCAGCCAGGGACAGACTCGCCTTTGCCATCCTTCATTTAACTAGGAACTCAGGTTCCAGCAGCAGCGACAAGGTCCCCAAACTGAAGCGAGGCTTGCGCTCTTACCTGGCAGTGTCTTGGAACCTGGTTTTACAACAAGGCCACGGGCCCGGATGATCTCCACCTCCAACTGTCCCTTCTTGTCCATCATTCCCACCTGGATGTCACCTAGAGGTGCCAGGAGAAACACACACACCTTACTGTGCAGGGCAGCAGGAGGGACGCCCGCACCAGGACCTCACCTAGCGTCATTTCCTGGGTAGTTTATTAATTTACTTATATCTAACATGTATACAGTTATTTGTTATATATCAAAGTCATTAAAATCATTAGATTAGGGCCAAGGAGATAGCTCAGTAGAATAAGCGCTTGCCTAGCAAGTGCACGGAACTGAGTTCAATCCCCGGCACCGAGAAAAAAATCAGATTTACAATAGGAAAATCTTTAGAAATTATCTTTAAAATCATTAGAAATTACAATAGGAACAATGAGATTTCTGTTAAACTCTAAGATGTCTTACGCTGTGATAGCACATTACAGTCTATGAAATTTAGAGAATGTAATTTTCAAGCATCAAGAAGAACATGCCAGGGAGTCAGGGCACAGACTCACCCATTGCAGGAGTGGCCAGCGTCTGGCGTCCCACCAGCTGTGCGGGGCCAAGGCCATCGAGGAAGTCACTGAACTGGCTGTCGGAGGCCAGGCGGACACCAGGGAAGATCAGGCTGCGGAGAGAAGGACAGATGCCATTCAGCTCCCAGACCTGCTGCACTGGGGTGTTAAGGCTTCCCCGGAGCCTGGAGGATGGCAGACAGCTGCTCTGTGGCCCGCCACTTTGCTGGAGGCAACTGCTGCTCTGCCCTGTGGCCCTTGCCACCTGCATGCCACAGGTGCCCTTTTCACTGCACCTCAGGCCTTGGTTTACTAAATGTGGCGTGGCCAGCAGGCAGGCCTGCCTGGTTGGTCCCTGGTGCTCAGCGTGTGCAGCACACCTGTGGGCAGGTGGCTCTACCCTCGCGCCCTCCCAGCTGTGCCCAGCCGCCCTCCTGCATTGGGCAGCCTGCTTCCTCCCTCCAGGTCCTGCCGGCCCCTGTTCCTCCTTCCACCCCATCTTCTCTAGCAGTTCCCTGAAGAGCTGCCACTATTGCTGGGTGGGGGGCACAAGCTGTAATTCCAGCATCACAAGTTCAGTCTCTGCCTCAAAATAAAAACATAAAAGTCAAAGTCATCACTGTGCTGGCCTCCCTTTCTTTCCTTTCATTCTCTTTTGAAACTCTATAATCAACTTTTCATTTTTAGCACTCCACTGACATTTCACAGACCAAAGTTACATAATGAGCACAGGTAAGCCCCGTCGCTTGTGCTCAGTGCTGCCCACTGGGAAGACTAGAAGCCTCCTCTCCCTCTTCCTGTTTCTGTTCTTCTTCCTCTTCCTCAGAGCCCCTCCTGCATGCCTATCCTAGGAGCCTGCACTCCTGCTCCTAGGTGACCACTGAACACCACAGTACAATCCTCTGACCTCGTCTTTTTTTTCTGTAATACTGGGATCAGACACAAGGCCTACACAATGAGCTACATCCTAAGCCCTTTTTTATTTTGAAACAATGTCTTGTTAAAAATCTCTAAGTTGCCCAGGCTGGACTTGACCTCACCCTCCTCCAGCCTCAGCCGCCAGAGTGCTGGATGATAGGTATGTATCACATGCAGGGCTCCTTCCTGTTCTCTGGCTGAATCCCTGGGTGAGCTAGCCTGGCCCATGGTTTCCAGTGTGATCCACACAGCTGGCCCACATTGGTGTCTCCAGCTCGGATCCACCTGTCCCTCAGCCACTCGTTCTGCACAGCTGCTTTCCTGGTATTTGGGTCTCAACTTGCTCAAGGCTGATCCCAAAGCTCTAAACAGAAAAACCAAACTCTTGTCCTCTGAGAGGATCCCAGGTCTGATCAGCGGCCACCACGCTCTCCCACTGTCCCATCTGTGCATGCAGCTCCCTTTCTCTCTGCGACAGACTAAGTTGTGTCCCCTGCAAATTCATATGTACCCCTGGGCGCAGAGGAAAGGCCATGAGAGGACACAGGTAGCTGCCCGCCAGCCAGAGGAGACCCCAGGAAGGCCGGCCTGCTGACACCCGGATCTTGAACCTCTAACCTCTGGGTCAGTGAGAAACACTTTTGTTGCTTAAGTCACAGGCACCACATGCACTGGTAAAGCTTACTGTTCTGTGCCAGGGTAAACCCAGCACCAGGACTCGCTAGGGCTTCTACTGCCGTGCAAGCTCGCATCATCTCAGGGTCAGTATGGTCTATAACCTGGAGGTCAGACCCTGCTCCCTACAGGAGGCTCAACTACTCGCCTGCTCTGGACCTGAGCTCAGTGACCGGAGCCCTTCTTGTGCCTACCACTCACACCCTCACTCCCTTCCTGTGACCTGTAGGGCACCCTCCTATTACTCAGACCCACAGCTCTCACCTCTTCCTGGCCTTATATTCTCCTGAAAGTGCACATCTCTGCTGCATGTGATTACTTTTCCTTGTATGGAACTTCTCTAGCAGACTGCTGGTTAATGCAGACAGGGCTTTTGTCTGTTGCCGTAGCTTACCTCCTAGACCCAGGCCTGGATTTTTTTTTTTTTTTAAATGTATTTGGTACAGGGTCTCACTATGCAGTTTAGACTTGTAGTGATCCTCCTATTTTCAGCCTCCCCAGCGCTGGGATTATAGGTGTGTGCCACCACGCCCAGACTTGGTGGCCTGTTCAGTGTGCCCCTGGTGGGGCTGGTGCAACATGTGGGACCAGGGATCAAACCCCGGTCCCTGCACTTGCCTAAGAAGGCACTTAGTCTGCTGAACTATCTCAGCGGCCCAGGCCTGGAATATTTTAAGCCTTCAAAAAAACACTAGCTATGCTCCACTAAAATGATTACAGAGAAACAATTTGCCCAAGCCTCTCCAACACCAAAGGCCCCCTGAGAGCCCGCCACGCACTCTGCTGTACTCTGTTGATGCCTTTATCACCCCTCTGCAGATGTGTGGTCACCAATGCCACTAACTTGTCAGTGATGGGGCTACAACATCTTTAGAAATGCTTTAAGATGCCTTAAAGTGAGCTGCCTTATAGGAAGGCTTCATGTAACTACATGAAGAGGAGGCCCACTAGCCTTCCGGGGCATCTCCTTTTGGTTGTAGACTTCATATAATTTATTAACTAAAATAAAAATATGTTGATGCAGACAGCTTCATTCAGTGGCAATTACATTTTTCTTGTATAGTAATTTAATTGAAATCATTGCTGCGCGGAACTATCAGATGATAAATTATTTGAAAGATGCTTGCCATTACATGAAACTAGGTATGTATCAGCATTGCATTTTTGAAAATTATAACCCTTAAGCAGGTCAAAGGTTTAGAAGCTACCACTAGTGTGGCCTGGTCCTTCCTGCTTGGGCCTGCTGTGCGCTACTGCCCGGTGGGGCGACACAGTTTCAGTGCATGAGGTGCGGCAGTCACACTTCAGCATCCTTCGTTAAGGCAACTCTGCGCTGAACGCAGTTCTGCCCACTGGAAGCCGTGATGTCATCTGCTGGCAGCAGCCAGCATGGCTCTGCGGCAGGAATCAGCCTGTGTGCAGGCAGCGAGTGCACGGGGGCTGGGACGGGAGCGCAGCGCCACCAGGCTGGAAGTGCGCCCGCGGCTGGGGCGCACTCACTTTCCTTCTGAGCTGTAGCTGTTCATGCTGCCGTCAGTGGACTCGCGGCTGGCCTGCCGGGTCATCCAGTTCCTCATCTCCACGGCCAGGCCAGTCTCTGTGCTCCTCTGGACGGTGCTCCGTAGCTTTTTGCCTCCTCCTTCTGCAGAGACAGAAACCACAGGGCTCAGAGTTCTGCTAGCAGTGCCAGGCAGCGCCACCACCTGCCAGTGCGGCCGGGTCCTCAGGTGGAAAGACCTGCGTGTGTCCAATGTGCTCCTGGTAAGAAGACAGGGAAAGGCTTTCAAGACAATTCTAAACAATGCCTTCTCGGGTGATACAAAAACCTTTAAGCAACACAAAGCACCACTGTTTTATTTCCATTTAAAATTGTTCAAACTGCTAACATTAGAAAAGAATCCAACCTAAGGAAAATAGATAAGCTTTGTTGTCACTGTAATATAAAATGCCAGGTTCATTTATGCCTATTGCCTTGTTTTAATTTTAATACTGAAATTGTAATAGATTCATTTATACCTACCTTTTTTCCTGTTTCTTTTTTTCACAGTAAAAGAATTAGACCTTGGTACTTTATGCAGAACAGATGGTGAAAAATACTCAAATTCTAGCCTCAATTTTCACAAGAAAATCTGTTTTTGTCAGCTCAGATATTGAAGGCAAAGAAAGCTCCATGGAGAGTCCTGCCAGTGGCCCGGCTTCGGTGATCCTGAGAAGGGTTCTCATGGGAGTGCAAGCCCAGCAGGACTGCAAGAAGTCACTTGTTCCTGGTAGCACACAGACGGCCGTGTCCTCGGGGTCCTTCCCTGTGTGGTGAGGAAGCCATCGGAAGACCAGAGGTGGGCGCACGTGGAGGGATGAGGAGAGCGGGCCGACAAGAAGCCGGACCCAAGCCAGGGACCTCCGGGGTGAAGGCAGCGTCGCGCTGGCCAGCTGGAGGCGACAGCACAGGGTACTGGGATCCACCGCAGTTCTCCGCGTGGCGTGTGTGATTGGTTAGCTCTCAGGACCCTCCACGCAGCCAGGGCCTGCCCCACTGATCCTCTTCGCAAGCCTCTTATGTCTGCTCTGTTTACATTCCACCCCTTTTCCAGTTCAAGTGGAACGAGCTACAACATGCTTTAGAGTGCAGACAGAAGGCAGAGGATGGCCGGCCTACAGCTCTGCTCCACAGACCCGAAGACAGCATTTTAGCAAACTGATAGCAAACACATCACGCTGATATGAACTATAACAAGACACAGTGCTTCCCCTCTGGTGAGGGAGAGCTCTTACTTATAGAGGAATGTTAGCTGATGAATGTAAAAGGAATAAATTATTGAAGCGTGCTCATCAGTAGAGGCTAAAACCATAAAGTGAAAGACTGGGAAAAGGTATTTAGATGCCCCACCCAGCCTTTCCACAGATTAGCTCTAGTTGTGAAAGGAGAGTAAGAAAAAAGAAAAAAAAAAATTTTTTTTTCCAGCAAAGCGAGAGCTCAGACAGGCTGCTGCCCTGCCTTTGGTCTTTATTTTTATATATCTTGAGTCTCAGCCTTGGGGTTACTTTAGGTGAACAAAACACGATCCCATGGTATATGTCCAAGATTAATGTTTAGGCTATATGTGAGAACCTGCCAGGCATCTGGGAGCAAGGACACAAACACAGGGTGTCCTTGAGGGGTCCCAAGTGTTCTTGGTTACTCCTGCAGCTCTTTCTTTTTCCTCATCCCACATGCCCTGCAGGTTATTTATTTTTTAATTATTTTATTTTTTATTTATTTATTTGTTCTTTTTTTTTTTT
>NDGN011299457.1:0-16553 GCA_002564285.1 Tympanoctomys barrerae
GAGAATGTAGCTATATATCTATCCTAACCATTTTGAATACACAGATACAAAATGGTTATTCATTTATATCCCCTTTTTTGTTTAGTTCCATCATATATATATATTCCCCCCACCCCCGGAACTGGGGATTGAACTCAGGCCCTTGCACTTGCCAGAGAAGTGCTTATTGCACTGAGCCATCCCCCTGGCCCCTCATCATTTAAATATTATAGGTGTGTGAACTCAACAAAATATTCCTAAATAGTCCAGTAGTCCATAATAGTATTGGGTCTTCCACTTGACTGGCAGTGTCAGAAGTTTCTAACCCGAGTCCCCTACACCCCTGAAATTTGTACAGGCTATTTGCTCGTGTCAACCAGGCCTGGTCAGTATCAACCGCAATGCCTCCATAGGCTGCATTGCTTACTGCTTCTCCCACTCCTGCGACAAGTCAGCCACTTGCCAAGTGACTCCCGAAGGGAGGACCAGGTGGGCAGAGGAAGCTCAGGGGCATATGGGAGTGGAGCAGAGAGGACGGGTCGGGCAGCATACACACTTGATCCAGGGGCCTTGCAGGGATAGGTGGGTAAGGGTCAGGAGAGGGGACTGGCCCCATCCCCGCGCTGACCCATCCTTCTGGCGCGGCCAGGTGTCTGTGCAAGGAGGGTGAGGTGGGGGATGGGCGTGCCTGCTATGGACATCTGCTTCACGAAGTGCAGAAGACCAATGAGATGGGCACGCTGTTCCAGCGGCTGAGGACTGCCATCACCATGCTGGGTGAGAGGGGCTCCAGCCTGCCATGACCTTGTGCTGGGGAGGGTGGGCCATGCCCTGTGGAGATTCCAGTTTCTCTGCCTGAGAGCTTAGCTGCAAAGAACAAGCCATTGAAGGGTGCATGTGGAATGGGGATCTGGGCCCAGCCCCGATGCCACTTTCCTCCACCTGTACCCAATGCTCCCAATGCCCCAGCCTAGGATGGATGCCTGAGATCTCCCCAGATCCACTGCCTTTCCCCCAGGCGCTCCCAAGTCTGTTCTAACACTCTTTCCCCCTGCCACCCAGAGCAGGGCTGCCCGGAGATCCTCACCACCTCAGGCCCATTCACCGTCCTGGTGCCCTCGGCCTCCACATCCTCCAGCTCCTCCCAGAGCATGAACGTGAGCCCCTTGCCACCTCCCCTGACAGGACCCCGAGAGAGTCTCTCCTCCTGACTGGAGGATCTGAGCCAGGGAGACCCTTGTCGCCATTGTGCTGGGGCGGGCAGTGCTGGGGCAGGTGGTGCTGGGGCGGGTGGGGCAGGCCCCGGCTCATGCAGCCCTCTGTGCCTGTGGTGGGCAGGTGCCACTCTTCCAGCAGCTCTGCAGACAGCATATCATTGCGGGCCAGCACATCCTGGAGGACGGGGGGACCCCGAGGACATACACATGGTGGACACTGGCGGGCCAGGAGATAACTGTCACCTTCAGCCGCTTGGTAAGGCAGGGCCTGCAGCCTGGGAAATGTAGGAGTCACAGGTGGAGGATGCAACCCAGGCAAAGGGGCAGTGGTGGGAAGGAAATGTGGCACAGGGACCTGGCCTGTGGGGTCTGGAGTGATGGGCTGTTGTGTCTTCTCAGAGGTATACCTACAAGTACAAGGACCAGCCCCAGCAGACGTTCATCATCCAGAAGGCCAACAACATCGCCGCCAACGGTGTCTTCCACGTGGTCACTTCCCTGAGGTGGCAGCCCCCGCCTGCGCTCCCAGGGGACCCCAAGGTAAGCAGCGCACGTCTCTCTCCTCCCCACCCTGCCCTGCTGGCTGAGCTCTGATGCCTGCAGCAACCTCACCCTGTCCCTGGAGCTCTCACAAGTGTCCCTTCCAACAGCAAACTGTTGCCCAGATCCTCGCCTCTAATGAGGTCTTCAGCCGGTTTGAAACCATTCTGGAGGTGAGCTGGCAGTGGGGTCCCTCCCATCTGGACTTCCAGGGCTAGGAGTCCTGATTGCCCTCTTCTGCCTCATGGTGCTCTGGGGTTCGGAGATAGCCTGGTCTTTGCCCACCTCCCATCAAGCGCCTGCTCTCCACAGCCCTGAGGTTCTGTGGTAGCATGGACCCACTGTCACCATCTTCCACTTGGTGGGAGTTCCCTGTGGGCTGAAGGTGGCAGGACTCAGTGGGCCCTGAGGCAGAGGCTGACCATGGGGTCCCCCGGCTTCCCCCTCACTGCTGCAGAACTGTGGGCTGCCCTCCATCCTGGATGGGCCTGGGCCCTTCACGGTCTTTGCTCCAAGCAACGAGGCTGTGGACAGCTTGCGAGACGGCCGTCTGATCTACCTCTTCACAGGAGTAAGCTCAGCAGGAAGGAGGGCCTGCAGGGCTGGGGTGCCATAGCCTCTGCCATCCCCAACGGGGCCTCCAGGAGCCAAATGCCTTTTCCCCTGCAGGGCCTCTCCAAGCTGCAGGAGCTGGTGAGGTACCACATCTACAGCCGTGGCCAGGTGAGAGGTGCTGCTCCGGGAGGCCCTGACCATGTTTCTGGGGCTGCCGTGGCTCTGGCTTCCCAGGCCCCTTCTCCTCCTCCCCCTCCTCTTCCCTCTCCCTCCCATCTGGACACTGCTGCAGAGAGGAAATCCTGGGACCCAGGGGTGGCTCTGTGTCACCTGGGCAAGGTGTGGCCAGTGCCCAGTCTTAGGGCACCCTTTCTTCAACCAGATGACTGTTGACAAGCTCATTTCCAAGGGGCGGATCCTCACCATGGCAAACCAGGCCCTGGCTGTGAATATCTCAGATGAGGTGAGATCCAGAGCCTCTAAATAAAGGGGTCGATTGGGGGGCTGCAGATACCAGCTTGTCACCCAGCCTTTCTGACCCATCCTGTGGGGATCAGGACAGTGTTGGCCCCGGCAATGCAGGCACACATCAGCTCTCTCCTGGGGCCCACGGGTGGGAAGAGCTGAGTACGTGCAGGGATCCTCCCACACCCCAGGGAGGCCAGCCAAGGCTCACCAGGCTGGGGTGGCACACGGGGTCCGTGCTGCAGGGACGCATCCTGCTGGGACCCGAGAGCACCCCTCTGCGGCGGGTGGACATGCTGGCGGCCAACGGTGTCATCCACATGCTGGAAGGCATCCTGCTGCCCCCCACCATCCTGCCCATCCTGCCCAAGCACTGTGGCGAGAAGCAGCACAAGATCGTGATGGTGAGCCCCCCAGCCCCTAAGACCCTCCAAGCAGAGATCATCTTCTGAGGCCGAGGTGCAGTCTGAGCCCACATCCTTTTACCATGACAAGACCAGGACTGGGCTGTTCACAGAGGAGGAGGCTATTTTGACTCACAGTTCTGAAAGGCCCAGAGTGGCCCTGGCATCTGCTGAGGGTCTTATACACTACAGGGCCAAGGAGGGCCCAGTGGGGTGCCAGCCTCACCACAACTGGCTCTTGCGCAGCTGGTGTCCTCTTGGGCCTCTATCAATCCCTGTGTCAGGAGAACCCCATGACTGTCATTGCCTCCTCTCCAAACTGCTAATCTGGGCTGGGGAGATAGTTCAGTAGAATAAGTGCTTGCCTAGCAAGTGCAAGGGCCTGAGTTCAATCCTCAATTCTGCCAAAAAAAACAAAACAACAAAACAAACAACAAACTGCTAATCTGAGGACCATGCACAGCATGAGTTCTAGCAGAGACAAACGATGTTCAAACTCTAGCAGGTACCAAGTCAGTGGGTGGGTGACGGTGACACTGAGACCCAGACGCCCACCCCCAGGGCCTGCTCAGCCCTGGAAGCCTGACAGTCCCCTCACCACCCCCCTTCCCACCCCTCCATCCCTCCCCTGCCTCCTTGCCCCTTTTCCTTTTTACCTTCCTCCTTCCCTCAGCTTGGGACCCCTGCCCAGACTTCCATGGCTGACCCCGTACTCTCCTTCTTCCCCTGCCTGCCCTGTCCAGGGCTCCTGTGTGGACTGTCATGTCCTGAACACCAGCGTGTGCCCCCCGAACAGTGTGAAGCTGGTGAGTATCCCTCCGCCCAGCCTCCAGGGCCCCCTGACTCCCCACTGCTGGCTGTGCCCTAGCTCACAGTGAGGAGCAGGGAATGGGTGGCCAGGCCGCAGGCCAGACCTGCAAGCCTATGCTTCCCAGAGGCTCTGAGTGAGTGTCAGAGCCAAGGCTGCCTCACTCCTGACGGGCTCCGCATGGCCTGCCCCAGGACATCTTCCCCAAGGAGTGCATCTACACCCCCAATTCTGTCGGGGTCAACCTGTTGAAGAAGGGCTGTGCCTACCACTGCAACCAGACCATCACGGTGAGCCGAGGGGAGCGTGTTTGTGTTCCAGGGAGCCAGGGGTGCACTTCTCTCGTGGGGCCATTGGGCAGGGCTGGGTCGGCTGCCCTCCTGAGAGCCAGACTGCACGTTGGAGGCAGAAAAGGCGCCATTGAGGGACTGCATCTACCCCCTTGCTCAGAATCAGACCTGGACCTACGCATGCTCTGTCTCTTACAGAAATTTGGCTGTTGCAAAGGGTTTTTTGGGCCTGACTGTGCACAGTGTCCTGGGGGGTTCTCCAACCCCTGCTATGGCAAAGGCAATGTGAGTCCCCCTCCCCTTCTGGGCTGGCAGTGACTGGCTGTGGGCCAGGGCCAAGCCTGCCTCTCTGGTTTCAGGTTCTTCACATGTAGGCAATGCCAGTTGGGTCAAATTATTTCTATTATTTGAATTAGAAATAATCAAGCCAGTAGATTGTTGTGTCTGTTTTCTAAGAGGCTACTGAGCAGTAGTGTTATATATTCTTACTACTTGCTGACATCTGGGCCACTGTAGCATCAGCGATGGGAGAAGTTAGTGCAGGCTAACAGGAGTTAGGTGTCCCTAGGGAGTGCAGGGGCCAGGCACTGTTCAGGGGCTTGTTGCTTAAGGGCAGCATGGGTGATTCTGAAGGTCGAGGTCCTGGCAAGCAGGAGTTCAGAGCCCCCAGGGGAGGGAGGGGACATGGTGGGACAGGATGGGACGAGTCCCTTTCCCAGCTGACCCTGTATCCTGCCCACTTCCCAGTGCAGTGATGGGGTCCAGGGCAGTGGGGCCTGCCTCTGCTTCCCAGACTTCAAGGGCATTGCCTGCCATATCTGCTCCAACCCAAACAAGCATGGAGACCAGTGTCAGGAGGGTGAGTGCTCCTGGCCTAGCCCACCTCCCATACTTAGACGGAGGGCCCTGGGACTCCCGAGAAGGGAACAGAAGTACACGTTGTTTCCTCCATCTGTGCCAGCAAGAGAACTATAATTTAATCTAAAGCAAGTAGGATTTAGGTCAGACACATTGGAGAACTTCCCAAATGGGGGTGTTAGGAGGATGGCAGCTAGCACAGGACAATGAAGGCGAGACTGCTCCCCTTCACACTTCATCTGCTTGTCCACCAACTCTGATTTTGTGACCCTGAAGTCAAATTTCTGCTGCTGCCCCATGCCCCAGCCCTCCACCTCCACCCTGCTAACCCAGTCTTGGCTCCCAATCAGCACTGCCTCCTACCTCACTTTCTCTGCTCCCACCTTCTCTGTGTAGACTGTGGCTGTGTTCATGGACTGTGTGACAACCGCCCGGGCAGTGGGGGGGTGTGTCAGCCGGGCACGTGTGCCTCTGGCTTCAGAGGCCGCTTCTGCAACGAGACTGTGAGGGACTGTGGCTCCGCGGGGCTGGCTCAGCTCTGCCACGTTCACGCCCGCTGCATCAGCCAGGACGGCGTCTCCAGGTGAGGGTTTGCTCTTCCTCTTGGTCCCATCAGCAACGTCGTGCGTGGGTTTGCCCAGCATCCTGCATCCCTCTTCCACCCACCCCAGGTGTGTCTGCCTCGATGGCTTCGAGGGAGACGGCTCCTCCTGCACACGCCGCAACCCCTGCTCACAGCCAGACCGCGGTGGCTGCTCAGAGAATGTCAGTTCCCTCACCCCTTCCCCGAAGCTCCAAATCTGGGGCAGGAGGGGGCTCCCTGAGATCCTGCCCATGGCCCTGCATCCCTGAGTCTTTTATCCATGGCTGTCACAGGCTGAGTGTGTCCCTGGGGACCAGGGGACCCACCGCTGCACATGCCACAAAGGCTGGAGTGGGGACGGCCGGGTCTGTGTGGCCATTGATGAATGTGGGCTGGACACTCACGGAGGCTGCCACGCCAACGCCACCTGCAGCTATGTGGGCCCGGGGCAGGTGAGTGACAGCGGAATGCAGGGGCCTCTATGCCAGGGGACTCTCCCTCTCTGCTGACTCACATCCACTCCAAGCTCAATCGCAGGGTCTGGAAGCTCAGGTACTGGCACAGGCTGTGCACTCTGGGATTGGGTTCTTGGGCTCTCATGTTGTCAGATTCCTGGCGGTACTTGCTCTTGACACAAGGAGTGTGATAGGGACCAAAGCAGGAAGAGACCCATCCCCAGGGACCTGGAAACCTAGCTCTAGGACTCTGCAGCCTCAGATGCTAGTCACGGTTTCTTAGAACCTGGAGCCTTCTGCCTGAGGCATTATAGGCCTTGGGAACATGAATTCTGGCAGATGGCTGAGGATTTCCACGGAGCCAGTTATGAGGGCAGGCCTGGCTGTTTCACAGTCCACCTCCCCATGGCTCAGGCTGGTGTGAGGACGCAGAGGGCTCAATGTCCTCCCAGCTGCACAGTGGCTTTGGGGCCCCAGCCCGTGGGGTCCTGGCAAGAACTTGTGTGGGCCTGAGGCCTGGAGTTCTGACCCTCATCAGGAGTCTTAAAATTCATAACTGTGGTTCTGAATGGGAAGGTTGGGATTTGCAAATGTGTGGACAAGCCTAAGGGCACTGCCACTTAGTGGGAGGGGCTAAAGAGCTACACAGGGTGGCAGGGGTGGAAAGGGAGCCCACACTGCCATCCTGGGGCTGGCCTCAAGGACTCCTGCCTACTGGCCACGAGCCACTGACCACAGGGCCCTGGCAGGGCTCCACATGCAGTGGGCAGCAAGGCGCCACCAATGCTTCCTCCCAATGCCTGATTTCCTCAGCTTCACTAGAGAGCCAGGGTTGTCTGGGACCCAGATCTCCAGGACAGGGTGGGAGAAGCTCCCGCAGGGTCTGGGCCAGGCTCTGAGGGGAGCAGTCCCTGGTGAGAGGCTGGGAGTAGAGGAGGAAAGGGGTGGGTGCTCCTGGTGAGAGGAAGCCCTCTGCTCCCTGACCTCCCCAGAGCCGGTGCATCTGCAAGCTGGGCTTCGCCGGGGATGGCTATGAGTGCAGTCCCATTGACCCTTGCCGGGCAGGCAACGGTGGCTGCCATGACCTGGTGAGAGGGGCCGAGGCTCTGAACTCTGGGCAGGCCTCAGGGTTGGCCTGGCTGCAGGGCTGTCTCTGGGTATCTCCATCCCCTGACAACTCTGAGATCTTTCTAAACCCCATATCCTATCATGTCACCCCCTCACCCTGTCACAGGATAAAATCTTCATACTGCCCTAGAAAGGCTGCAGGCCCTGCAGGAGCCTGTCCTGCCTCTGCCTCCTCTCTCTGCTGCACCTGTCCCCATTTCCTGTTCCTCTGGCTGCTTCAAGCTCCACGCTGGCCCCAACCCCACTCTCACACCACAGTGCTTCCCTTCTCCATGCTAGCCTGGTTTGCCCCTGCTCTCAGCTCAGGCTCCTGAGGGTACAGGGCTACCTGGGTGCACCCCGTAATTGCCATGGCAGATGTTCAGATTCCATGAAAGCCAGAGGGGTTGGTGGGGAGAGAGGAGAGCTGGGACTGTGGGTGGGCAGAGAGCAGAGATGCATGGGAACGGGGAACTGAGGCAGTGGGGAGCCAGTGTCCAGCTTGCCATACAGGTGCTGAATGGAGGCTGTGTCTGTCTATCTTATACCCCACCAGGCCACCTGCAAGGCAGTAGGGGGCGGTCAGCGGGTCTGTATATGTCCCCCTCATTTTGGGGGTGATGGCTTCAGTTGCTATGGCGGCATCATCCGGGTAAGTAATGGTAGCTTGTCCTTTCTTCCCTGGGCTTGGGCAGGAGTCCTGTGTGCCTCAGGTGAGAAGGAGGGTCCCTTGCTCAGGGTCCCTGGTAGGAAGGGACTTGCTTGGTGCATGACCTCAGCTCTTTCCCTCCCCTGTAGGAACTGGAGGCAAATGCCCACTTCTCCACCTTCTACCAGTGGTTCAAGGTAGGACGGGGCTGGGGGCTCGAATTCAGCAGGCCTTTCTGGAAAGGGGGCTGTCACCCAACAGTGCCAAAAGCTGGAGGCTGTCTTCTCACTCTGCTCCTCACGGTGTGCGCAGGATGCTGGCATCACTCTTCCTGCTAACAGTACAGTCACAGTCCTGGTGCCTTCTGAGTCTGCCATCCGCAGGCTGAGCCCCGAGAACCAGGCTTTCTGGCTGCAGCCGAGGATGCTACCATACCTGGTCAGGTGGGAGGGGCCAGGCCGTGGGAGGGGGCCGTGGGAGGGGGCTCCTGTGGGACCCAGGCATGCCCCAATGGGATAGTGGAGAATCAGGTCCTCTCCTGGCATGTGCCCACCTGCTGGGGGAGTGCCCAGTCTGAAGGTCTCTGTATGTTATAGTAACCTGATTCTGTCCCCCCTAAACTGTTGTCCCTCAGGGCCCATTTTCTCCAGGGCACCCTCTCTGAGGAGGACCTGGCCCGACGAGGTGGGCAGGATGTGGCCACGCTGAACCCCACTGTGAACTGGAAGATTCGCAACATCACTGGGGTATGAGGTGAACTCTGGGCAGAGGAGGGGACCAGAGAGGGCATGGGAGGGAGCGCAAGTGGTTGCCGACTCCCCCTTATCAGGGTTCCCAGAGGATGAGGTTGGGGTCCTCTCACCCTGCCCAGTTGAGTTTGGGACACAGAGCTGATGACACTGTCTTCGGGCCAGCAGTGATTGCCCCCAGGGACTGTGCGCTCACATATAGCTGTCCTTCTCGTGGGCCCTTCAAGGGTCTGCGTACCCACTCGGCAGGGCCTGAGTGTGGGCCTTTCTCAAACATGTCTGTGCCCTCTGCTCTGCCTGCTGCCTTCCAGAGGGTCTGGGTGCAGAATGCCAGCGTGGATGTGGCTGACCTCCTTGCCATCAATGGTGTCCTACACGTCATCAACCAGGTATGGCAGGACAAGGGCATGTGCATGAAACTGAGCAGGCCAACAGGCAGTGACAGCCCCTTGTGTCCACGTCCACACCAGGTCTTGCTGCCTCCACGAGGGGCTGTGAAGGTTGGGCCGGGGGTGCTGCAGCAGCTGGATCAGGTGCCTGCCTTCCGCCTCTTCAGGGAGCTGCTTCAGGTAAAGCAGCACAGCAGCATCAGATGCCTGCTTGGTGGCGCCCTGTCCAGTCCAGATAAGGCTGGCTGGTAGCCAGTGTCAGGGCTGAGATGAAGATGCCCATTCCTGACTCCTGTCCCTAGCACCACAGGCTGGTGTCCCAGATCGAGGCTGCCACCGCCTATACCATCTTCGTGCCTACAAACCAATCTCTGGAGGCCCAGGGCAACAGTAGCAGCCTGGTGAGTCCATGTTCCCCGGGTGGAGGAACCTCCTGTGCCAAGGTGGAAAGGGGACCTGGCAAGCACTGTGATGTCCCAAGAACACTTGGGAGCCCTGGACCCCCCTGAGCTGAGCCCCATCCCCCAGGATGCAGACACGGTGCGACACCACGTGATCCTGGGGGAGGCGCTGTCTGTCGAAGCCCTACAGAGGGGGGGACACCGCAACTCTATGCTGGGTCCCGTGCACTGGCTTGTTTTCTACAACCACAGTGGCCAGGTTTGAGGGGCCGGGAGGTTGGAGCCCTTTCCCCAGGGACTCTGCTCTGGAGGCCCTTTTCTTTAGGAGCTCTATCCTGTGTTCCTGGGAGACCCGCTCCCCACCCTTGGAGCTGTCCCATGTCCCACAGTATGTCCTTAAATGATGGGGGTTAGGGTTGTGGGTGCATTCAAGTTCTGGCCTTGCTTCCCAGCCTGAGGTGAACCACATGCCGCTGGAAGGTCCCCTGCTGGAGGGTCCTGGCTACTCACTGTTTGGCCTGTCCGGGGTCCTGACTGTGGGTTCAAGCCGCTGCCTGCACAGCCACGCAGAGGCCCTGAGGGTGAGAGGCTGGGACCTGAGAGGAGGGTGGCTGCTCATTGACCTAGCTGCAGAGAGAAGCCCTGTCAGCCAACCTGAAGGAAGGCCAGTGAGTTTCGGGGGGCCCTAACCTGGACTGCCTGATGCTGTTCTTCCTCCCCTCAGGAAAAATGCGTAAACTGCACCCGGAAATTCCGCTGCACTCAGGGCTTCCAGCTGCAGGTGAGGCTGGGCTTAGCACAGCTGTTCTGTGCTTGCTTCACTGCCCCCTGCTGTCATGTAGCCCCCCTACACCCTAGCCCCAGGATTGGGGAACTGGCTTGACTGGGCAGCCCCCGCCCCCCCAGGAGGCCCAAGACCAGGGCTCTGGGGGAGAAACTTCACTCAGTCCTGAAGCCAAGGCAGGGTCCTGCCGCCCACCCCAATACCTCTGTGCTGGGCTCCTGCGACCCTGGTGTGGGCTTCCATCTGCCTGTCTCAGCTTAGACACGTGCCATCCATTTGCCTGGTCTGTCTCCTCATTCACTCCCTGTCCCTTCCCAGCCCACTGGCTGATGCCCCCACTGTCCCCTTCCAGGCCACACCCAGGAAGAGCTGTGTTTACAGGTCAGGCCTTTCCTTCTCCCGGGGCTGTTCCTACACTTGCGTCAAGAAGATCCAGGTTTGCCCTGAATCCCCTCCCCCACGGTCTCGCAGGGAGAGGGTGGTGCAGAAGCAGAGGAGCCTGGGCTGGCTGTGAAGGGCAGCGGCCAGGCTAGGTCTCTAGGGAGGCCAGGAAGCAAGGACGGTCTGAGGAAGGGAAGGGAAGAGAGGTCCAGAGTCAGGACCCGTGTTGGTCCTTCTGTCTGTTTTCTGGAGTAGGGATGGGGACAGACAGAAAGGCACTCAGCCCAGGTTGAGCATTTCTCCTTGTGTAGGGTCTGGGCACCACCCACCCAGTCTTGAGCCTGTTTTTCCACTCTGCCAGGGGAGGCTGGTAAAAGGCACTCAGATGCTTTCAGCTCGCATCTACTGACCCTGGGTTTATGGCTCCGAGACGCCCCACCTTTTCTTCCCTGTGTGGCCCTTTTTCTTCCCTCTCGGATTCCCCGGCCTTCTGCAGGTGCCAGACTGCTGTCCTGGGTATTTTGGCATACTGTGTGAGCCATGCCCTGGAGGCCTGGGAGGCGTGTGCTCAGGCCACGGGCAGTGCCAGGACAGGCTCCTGGGCAACGGGGAGTGCCGCTGCCAAGAGGGCTTCCACGGAGCAGCCTGTGAGATGTGTGAGCTGGGCCGCTATGGACCCAACTGCACGGGAGGTGAGGGCTGGGAGCGGCGGGGTGGGCCCTTGGGGGGGCAGGATGCTGGTACCACGTAATCTCTGCGCTCCCTGTTCCCTTCCAGTATGCGACTGTGCCCACGGACTCTGCCAGGAGGGGCTGCGAGGGGATGGAAGCTGTGTCTGCAATGTGGGGTGGCAGGGTCTCCGCTGTGACCAGAGTGAGTGGGATGCAGGGACATGGGGTGAATGACGGAGGTAGTTCCTGGGTCTGAATGACAGAAGCTTTCTCCTGTCCCCAGACATCACCGGCCCTCAGTGTGAGAAGAAATGCAGCCCCAATGCCAAGTGAGACAAACCTGGGGGAGGGGCAGGTAACGGGAGGGCTGGGGGACAGGGCAGGGGCTGGCTCATGCAGGCTGACTGCGCCATCCCTCCCAGCTGCATACAGAGCTCGGCTGGAGTCTCCGTCTGTGTCTGTGCCGCAGGATACTCTGGCAATGGCAGCTACTGCTCAGGTCTAGCCCCTGGGTGCCCAGGCCCTTTTCTGAAAGGTTGGGGGTGGCCGTCCCCCACTGCTGTCCAAAATGGGTCCCACCCCTCCTCCACCTTTCACCGTTTCTCATGGCCTCCTCTCATGGGGCTATTCCTCACTATTCGGGAATGATCTGCCCCTAGAGGTGGACCCCTGTGCCCACGGCCATGGGGGCTGCTCCCCCCATGCCAACTGCACCAAGGTGGCACCGGGGCAACGGACATGCACCTGCCAGGATGGCTACACAGGCGATGGGGAGCTGTGCCAAGGTGAGGTTGGGCCCTCCGAACCAGGCGATTGTAGGGTGGGTGAGGAGACTGGTTTCAATGAAGTGAAGCAGACCAGGAAGGGCTGGAAAGCAGCCAAGGTGTAGAGGTTGGAGTTCCAGAAAGGGGAGGGAATGAGTACCCCGTGGCACAGATGGACAGAGGAATGCAGGAGCCACTGAGGGCCACTCTTCATCCCTGGCTCTCTTCCAGAGGTTAACAGCTGTCTCATCCACAACGGGGGCTGCCATGTGCGTGCCGACTGCATCCCCACAGGCCCCAGGCAGGTCAGCGCAGCGGAGCTGGCCACAGACCACGCCGGGTGGGGGAGGTGTGGCCCTTTGACCCAGGGCCCTGGCCAGCCCCTGGCTCCTAGTGGCCCCACTGATTGGAATTTGGGACAGGTGTCTTGCAGCTGCCATGAGGGTTACAGTGGAGATGGCATGCGGTCCTGTGAGCCTCTGGACCCCTGCTCCAAGGTCAGGAGCCCCCCACTAGCAGGGGGAGGGACTGCAGCAGGACACAGCCCTCCTTATCCCAGGGCCTGTGTGGGCTGGGCCACCTTCCCCACAAGCTCCAGTGTGGTTCTTGGTATAGAAATAGAGCTTTGTGTATTGGGCAGAAATGTCACAGCCTCCCAGCAGGGCTGAGTGTGACAGAAGAGTCTTGGAAGCCACTGACACCACCTCTCTGTCCCGCCTCAGAACAATGGAGGCTGCAGCCCTTATGCTGTGTGCAAAAGCACAGGGGATGGCCAGAGAACGTGCGCCTGTGACACAACTCATACCGTGGGGGATGGCTTCACCTGCCGCACTCGTGTTGGCCTGGTAAAGATGCCCAAGTGCCCGTGACCTGATCTTGGCTATGCCCCACGTGGCTGAACTGGAATTTGATCTTGGTCCTGGTCTTGACCGGGACCCTGAACCTGACTCTCCCATGACCCTTTCTGGGCCTGACCTCAGCCACGACGCATGATGGAATCCTGAGCCTAGCTCAGGCTCCCTGGCTTTCCTTTCCACATCTCTGACTTGGCCAGACCTTGCGGCGCAATGCGGCGCAGGTGTAGGACGGGAACTGGGCCCTGAATGGAGGCCACCCCAAATCTGAGCTGACCCTTGCTCCCCCAGGAGCTCCTCCGGGACAGCCACGCCTTGTTCTTCAGCCTCCACCTGCTGGTGAGTAAGCGGGCTGGGCCCACCTGTCTCTCTCCACGTCCCCATCTGGTTAGGGATCTGCTCAGAGTTCAAGTCTTTCCCGTATGACCTATGGAGCCTTGAATTGTTTCTCGCTTCTCCAGGAATACAAGGAGCTCAAGGGCGATGGGCCCTTCACAATCTTCGTGCCTCACGCAGATCTGATGACCAACCTGTCGCAAGTATGCCGCCCCTAGAGGAAGACAGAGGAGGACCCGCTTTCCGGTAGTGTGGGCAGAGCTGGCAATCAGAGGCCCCGTTATCCTCATGGTGCCACTTTAGGATGAGCTGGCTCGGATTCGGGCTAATCGCCAGCTGGTGTTTCGCTATCACGTGGTCGGCTGCCGGAGGTTGCGGAGCCAGGATCTGCTGTACCAGAGCTATGTCACCGCGCTGTCTGGGCACTCGCTCCGCTTCAGCGAGAGGGAGGTAAGCGGGGCTCGGCGCAACTCCCCCTTTTACCCCCACCCCCCAGTTAATCCTGTGAGCTCCTAGCCCCATCCTAGTCCAGAGCCTCAAGTTTAGGACCCAATCCAGGGGGCGTGATTGAGGCCCATGAGCCCCGCCCCTGCCTTGGCTCCACCCAGCCCCTCCCCAGGTCCTGAGCCCCTCAGCGCAGGTCTGGCTTGCTCCTCCCACGCACCCCAGGACACACCCACAGATCAGCTTTTCCCACCTTTACCATCATTTATCTCCCGTGGCCCCGCCCCCAGGGCGACATTTACATCAATGACTTCGCCCGGGTGGTGAGCAGCGACCATGAAGCGGTGAACGGCGTCCTGCACTTCATCGACCAAGTCCTGCTGCCGCCAGATGTACTACACTGGGAGCCTGAAGCCACTGCCACGCCCCGGGTACGACTGCACATAGGCCCAGGCGAGTGGGGGGCTTGCGACAGGGGCCCGGGCTCCTCCTTCCCGCCTGATGTAGCCGCTCACTAGTGTCTTTCCTTAGAGAAATGTCACCAATGCGGCCGAGGGATTTGGTTACAAGATCTTCAGCCGTCTAGTGAAGGTATGCCCTCACGCGGGCCTGCGAGGTGCACTCACCTTCCCGTGTGAAGGGGCGTGTCCACGCAAGCACTTGCACGCAGGCCACGCTCTGGAGGGTGCAGTGGTAACGTGTGTGCCCGTGTCCCGGCAAGCGTGCTCCTGTCCCCTCGTGCTCCTCGGCTCTGGTTCCACTTTCTGCAATGTCAGCTCCCTGGGGTCAACTTCAGTCTGAAAATATTCAGTGGAAAATGCCACAAATAAACAACTCCCCACTTTTCCCCATTGCCCATTAAATAATTTCTAATGTTAGGTATTCTAATTTATTATTGCTGTTAATCTCTTACTAGGCAAAGCAGGCTGTGTGAGGTTCAGTACTGTCTAGTTTCCTGCGTCCAAGGCAGGGTCCCCTGAGAGGGAGGGGTGCGGCTAACGTGCAGGCCCACTTCTGCTCCAACCCACCCCCAGCTGGCCGGCCTCCTGCCCATGCTCCGAGATGCGGTCCATAGGCCCCTCACAATGCTGTGGCCCACCGACTCTGCACTGCAGGCCCTGTCCCTTGATCGGCAGGCCTGGCTGTACCACGAGGACCACCGGGACAAGCTGGCAGCCATTCTCCGTGGCCATGTGATTCGCAATATGGAGGTGGGCACACCGTAGCCCTTGCTTGGTCCTCCCTCCCCACGGCTGCTTAGCCTTCCTGCCGGCTCCAGCTGCGCCCCCCCCCCCATTTGTTCAGGTCTTGGCATCTGACCTGCCCAACCTGGGTCCACTCCGAACCATGCATGGGACCCCCATCTCCTTCTCCTGCAGCCGGGATAGGCCTGTGAGTGTGGGGGCAGGACTCGGATGAGGAAGTGGGAAGTGTGGGAGGCCGGCAGTGCCTGCTCCTCCCTGTGCTCTGTGTCGGCCCCACTGCAGGGCGAGCTCGTGGTGGGTGAAAACGAGGCACGAATTGTACAACGGTACCTGGCCTTTGAGGGTGGCCTGGCCTACGGCATTGACCAGCTGCTGGAGCCACCTGGCCTGGGTGCTCGCTGTGATCGCTTTGAGACCCGGCCACTGCAACTGGTGAGGGAGACCACAGGCCAGAGGCGGATGAGCTGGGGTCCAAGCCCTGCTGTCCTGTCCACACCCGCCTGACCCTGTGGTGTTGGCCTGTACCCCTTCCAGAAGATCTGCAGCCTCTGTGGGCTGGAGCCACCCTGCCCTGCAGGCTCACGGGAGGAGGTGAGCACCTGGAGCTGAGTTAAGGGGAAGCAGGGGCCAAGGCTCATGGAGCCCAGGTGGCTGTGAGCTGATTTCTCTGGACCCAGGGCAGCCCTGAGGCCTGTTGGCGCTACCCAAAGTTGTGGATAAACGCTCCACTGCGCCCCATGTTCGGCAGTATATGGGGACGGCCCAGCTACTGGGGCCAGCCTCGAAGCCTGGGCAGTGGCTGCCAGCGCTCCTGCGTCACCTCTGTTTGGAAGCCTAACTGCTGTCCTGGTCACTATGGCAGTGAGTGCCGAGGTGAGCCTCCTGAGATTGGACTCCCAACCCCAGCTCCTCCAGCCCCCAATCTATCAAGGGCAGAGCTCTGGTCAGTGCTCCTTGGAAGGTTATTGGGTCCTGTGGGGCGGGGGAGGCAGATTTTACTGGAAGGAATGTTCAAAGGGTAATGGGTGAGCGTGTGAGGGTGCAACAGCTGCAGAAGGGCTGGATCATCTGGGGGTCTCAGGGCCTGGCCAGGGAGGGGAGGGGTGGGGTGGGCGTCCTCAGTAGTATGGGAACATGGCGGATATGTGTACTCCTTGAAACGGCTGAGCTGCCCCTGGCTGGGGACAGCTGCCAGGACTCGGCTGCATGTTTTGGTGTTCCAGTGGCAGCCCTTCACAACCTCGTTTCTCAAATCCCCACCCTCAGCCTGCCCTGGTGGCCCCAGCAGCCCCTGTAGTGGCCATGGCGTGTGTCTGGATGGTATGAGTGGCAGTGGACAGTGTAGATGTCACGCGGGTTTTGCTGGGACAGCCTGTGAACTCTGCGCCCCGGGTGCCTTTGGACCCCAGTGTCAAGGTAGGCCACCGCTGCCCTGCCCCATTTGCCCCAATTCCCTTGGCCTGTGTTCCCACTTTTATCTTCCCACCTGTCCTGTGGAGGCCCACCTGAGCAGCTCTCCTTGAAAGAAGAGCGACTGTCTCCATTTTGACTGAGCCAGACCCTATTTCCTTGTATTGTTATGTACAGAGCTGGCTGGGACTCCTGTTTATCCTTCATTTGGCCTTAAGCAATGTATATTGGTCTAGCTGAGGTGCTGGTGATAGT
>NDGN011299471.1:0-13590 GCA_002564285.1 Tympanoctomys barrerae
GACATTGGGGCCGGGGAGATGGCTCAGTGGAATAAGCGCTTCCCTGGCAAGCACAAGGGCCTGCATTCAATCCCCAGTTTTGCAAATGAATAAACAAATACATAAATAAATAAATAAAATGATTGGATAAAATGTCACTGCATGACCATATACACCTATTATTATTATTATTATTATTATTATTATATCTATGTGATGGATTTGAATAAATACATTAGAAACGCACATTTGACACAGTTAAATTCAGAAGTTGTTCTGAATCCTAATTTAGGAAAGAATATTAGTCAATCTCAAAATCTGAATACATGATCCTACAGTGGAATGGCATTTTTTCTTATGTTAACCTATCTTCACACCTAGTAGTGTCCAAGAAAATAAAAAAAAAAAGACAGTTCAATGAAAAGCCTGAGTATCTAGTATAACACACTTTCTAGGTTGTTAAGACAGCAAGAATGAGAAACAAGTGAGCTACGCCTGAGCCCTGTACAGCACACGCAGGAACCTAAATCCAGTTCTTCACCTTCCATGAAGACTAAACCTGCTCCAAAAAGCGCATCCGTACTCACATGGGTTCACGGGATCTCATTATATGTGTAAAGAGAATTGTGGTCTGAAATGGCTTCTATGTGATAACCAAGCTAAAAATACTCAACAGATTGAAAAAGTTTGTCTGCACCATGAATTAAGTGACTTCTAATAGGGAAAAATATCTTTAAAAGAGACCTTAAGGGCTGGCGATATAGCTCAGCAGACTAAGCACTTGTTTAGATAAGCACAAGGGCCAGGGTTTGATCTTGGCCCTGTGTGTGTGCCAGTCCCACCCCCTAGGGAGCTGAGCCAGCGATAAGGTCTGGGTGTCATGGCACATGCCTGTAATCTCAGCACTAAGGAGACAGAAATCAGGAGGATCATTGCAAGTCCGAGGTACATGGTGAGACCCTGCACGAAGGAAGAGAAGGTGAAGGAGAAGGAGAAGGAGAAGGACAAGGACAAGGACAAGGACAAGGACAAGAAGAAGGACAAGGAGAAGGACAAGGAGAAAGACAAGGAGAAGGAGAAGAAAGACAAAGAGACCTTAAAATAGAAGCTTGTTTCTCCAGTATCGCCAAGGTCTGTTGGGGTCTATGGCACCTTCAGTGTCAAGCTCTTCTCTTCTTATTCATGAAATAAGCCTAGATTGCTATAGTCTGTGTAGCAGAAAGTGAATTTTCTCTAAGCACCTGCCCAGCAAGCACAAGAACCACAGTTCAATCCCCAGTACCTCATGCAGTGCTGGCCTTGAACCCCGGGCACCATGCTAACCCTAAAACCGAGCATGCTGGCACACACCTGTAATTCCAGTGCTAAAACAAGAGAACCGTTGTGAGTCTGAGCTGTTCAGCCAGACACTGTAACCAATAAGTAAATACAAATTTTAAAAATATGTTGCTCATGTCCCTCCAAATAACGTGTGTTGATCTATATCTAGTTATGTTATTTTACCTGAAGAGAGAAAAAGGGTAAATAGAGCCATAAATTTTAAGAGGATGAGAACAACATCTTTGGAGCAACACCAGCCTGCTACCATGGGTCTGAATCTATACATCAATTCCCAGCCCCAACTTTCTCCTCTCATTAAAATGTTTATCCTGCCTGTGACACACACTGAGAGCTAGCAGCCTCCCCCAGTGGACTCACTCCCAAGCTAAGTGGGGCTCACACTTTTCTGCCTTTGTGAGTATGATCTAGACCTATCTTTTCTTATTTCATGAAAGCAAGTATATATACAAAATAATCACACAAATTATAGATGAAGATCCGCTGCCTTTTATGTAATGTGACATTCTACCTGCCTGTCCAACAATGACAAAGACTGCAAGATCCAAGAAGTTTTTGGGCTCAAAGGCTAATATCAGATTTTGAGGCTACATTGACTTGTATTAAAAAATTCACAGCATAAATGACTTAAAGGGCTGGGGAGATGGCTCAGTGAAGTAAGTGCTTCCCTGGCAAGCGCAAGGGCCTGAGTTCAATCCCTGGTTCCAGAAAAAAAAAAAAAGTATAAATGACTTAAAAACCACACCTCTTGATTAAAATAATAAATTAAATGTTTAAAAAGATTAATGAGCAATATTATCATTAAAACTACTCATGCAGCAAGCTAGATAGCTCAATGTGCAAAATTCTTGTCAGAGATAATGGTGGGATCATTTTTACCAAAAGCATCTCTGGAAATTGCCATGTGATTAAACCAGAATCATTTATTTACAAATTCTAATTTGCAAGACATCTAGCATATGTTTTCCAGTCTATTTAATTTTCCTAAGTACTCTCTTGGACATTTTGGTATTAACAAGATATTTCTTTCATTATGTCATATAGGCTTGAATAATTTGTCCATAATAAAAATGATTAATGATTCTAACGAGATGTGTGTGTGTGTGTGTGTGTGTGTGTGTGTGCGTGTGCTTTATATGAGCACTGTTTTATCAGTACAGGAGCTGTTCTTCACCCTGGATGAAAGTCTCCCCAGAGAACAGAAAGATTTCCTGTGAAGGTTACCAGAAAACTCAGAGCTGAAATAGAGAGGCTCCACATAGCTCTATGTAAGCATGTACAGTATATTAAGCAGTGTGCGAAGAATACTCTACCAATCTCTCCATACGCACATATGTCTTCTCAGCTGTCAGAAAAAAAATCTCTTGATTGCTTGCCAGTCTTTTTCCTGTAGTCCCTGGATAACACAACAAATAATGATAAAACACCTGTGTCAGATACCTAAACCAGCTGTGTCAGAAAGCCTCACAGCTACCTCAAGCCTGTAAATCCACCTCCATAAACATCACGGCTCTGCCCCTGTCTCCCATGGGTCTGCTGTCTCATCCAGCTGGTGAGGCTATCCACTATGCCAGGGAAATGATAAACTTAAAAGAATGGGGATGGGAGAGCTGTAGTTTATTCCTCATGCAGTTTCACTTGGCCAAATACCTTGTGGTTGTTGATTGGTCCAGAGGAAACCCAAGTGGACATAGAGAAGCATTTTATGAATCTGGATAGGTAGACAGGTAGGCATGATCCCCATCACTTTGTCTGTGTTTCATTTATTTGTGAAGGAAGCTTATTCTGAAGTTGTATTGCATACATAAATTTAGTTTGGGGATAGATCAGGCAACTTGGCATAGAAAAATATATCTCTAGTGAATCCTATGTATTTTGACCAATGATAAGATACATACATAAGGATTATATTCAGTGCTGTCACTCCAAATATTTTCATATTTTTTGCTCTTAGATACATGGTAGAATTGCATTCCTTTACTGCCTTATTACAGAGCCAAATTTGAACTTCTTTGGTCAAGAAGATAAGAAAGACCAAAGCAAAGAATACTCTTATTCCAGTGCTTCAAAAAACTACTTCCCATACTTCCTAAGAAGAATTTATTCCATGCTTATTCAATTTCTATAAACACACCCAACATTTCTATATTCCTGTAAATCAGAGCTCCAGAATGAATGATTTCCTACTGATGCCAGTTGCAACCCCTGCCTGCCATTGTCTATGTCTCAGGTTAGAGAATCAGTAGCTCTGAGGCAGTGAAGTTGGCTTCACACCATGTATTGATGGTAAAGATAAATGGCGCTCACATCAGTCAGATTGCAAAGGTGCACATTCTCCAACAGTGATGCCTACACTGTGGAGTGTGAGTACCTGTAAAGGACCACCATTCCTGATGTAGATTTCAAGGTCATTTGAAGAGGAAGCAATAAAAGACCCTAAGGGGATACAGAGAAAAACACAGATATCTGACCCAGGAGAGAATAAGTTGTACTTAAATGCATGTAAGTCACAGAATAATTGGAAAAGTTAATAACAAATAGAACATATTTCAAAAATCAAAAAAGAAGGAACATTAAAAGTAGAATGAGGGAAGGACAAAATGAAAGAAGGAGGGCCGGCCAAATTGCTCAGCACATTAAAGCACTTGCAAGCAGATGCGGGGGCTGGGGGTTCGATCCCCAGGCCTGCTCTGCTGGCCTCACCCCCAGGATGCACAGAGACGGCAATTGAGGCTGGATTTGGTGGTGCGAGCCTGTAATCCCAGCTCTTGGGAATCTATGAACAGGTGGATCACTATGAGGCCGATCTATTAGTGAGACCCTGAACACCCTGTAGACCCTTCCCTAAAATACAGAAGAAAAAAAAAAAGCTCTCCTTTTATAGATGTGAGATAGGAAGAAAAATGCAATTAAGTAACTTACCTGAAGGTGGAGTTACAGCTGGAAGCTCCAACTTCCCTAAGTTTCCCTTTACAAAGTTGCTATACATGGAAGATCTCTAAAAGAACTCCAGGTGATGGGGCTAGGAAGCGCCACCATAGCAGCGGACAAAGGACCTCAAAGTGCCAGAACAAAGAATTTGGGCAAGATCTAAAGGTCTGCTTTCAGGATTCCTGTGTTCTTGACAGAACTGACACAGTGAAGATATTGTTCTTGATGTAACAAAGCATCTACAAACGAAGCATTGCTCACAAACTCATAGACACCATAGGTAACAAAGGGGTCATTCAACTTGAAATTAATTCCAAAAATAGAGAAAGCTATCCTACTCACACCTTAAATAATTTCCATTTTGAGAGAAGTTTTTGTATATTTTAAACTGGTTACAAGGACATGGGAGAGATTGGTTTCTGAATGTAGAGACCATGTGAAGTTCATTGTAGCAGCATTTTGGGCTATTTTCTAATTATCTTTTGATGTGAGGGCTGGTTTGGCCAAAATGTATTAAAATGGGTTTTCATCCCTAACTAGATAATCATCCTCTCATCTTCAGGGAGCCAGCAAGCTACCTATCTGGTTAGAACAACTAAGATGGCTATATTTGTATGGAAAAAAAAAAGATAATTTTAGGCTGCAACAAAAATGTCATCCTATTTCATGGATGTTCAACATATCTGATCTTAAATGTAATTAAAATCTGGTTTTTCTGCCATGCGCTTTCCTCCAGGTTAAGAGCATTTCACACACATACACTGAGGAGATCCTTTTATTGTATTTCTCCTAAAGAGATTGGAAGGAGGGGTGAACACATTGCCGTTCCTCATGCTTTGCATCCATACAGGGGCAGGGGGGTGCTGGAGCTTGGACTCCATTTCAGTGACTGTTGGGTGCACTCTCCCTCCGTCTCTGCATGTGCCTGCCTGGGTACTGCTTCTACCTCCAGCAGCTTGTGCCAGCTCTCACCCCTGGCATGGAAGGGTAGATGGATTCTCTCTTGGGATGACTGTCTGACGTGAAGCTTCAGCAGCTTCAACTGTACATACTTTTGTCAGCTGAAAGGAGGAATTGTTGCTATTTTTCTCCTTCATGTATGGTTTATTTTTGTTGTTGTTGATTTTTCCTTTTTTCTGCAGAGACTTTTTGAGGAAAGAAAAAACTAAACCTCCAACTTACTGAATCTTAGAAACTCAAAAATAGGATGGTGAGAAGATTTGTAATTATACCTATCTCTCAGGGCATAATGACTTAATTAATATACCCTTCATGAGACTCTGCTCTGTGGGAAGCAGGCTGACGGAAATTACGGTGCCGTAAAGTGCAGAACCCTGAGTGTTTTGATTGTGTGTGTGTGTGTGTGTGTGTGTTAAATGTTTAATATGGAGAGGTTTTTGTCTTCCTTTGGCTTTAATTTGTTCATAGGATTGTTCCTCCCTTTCTTTAATGTGTAGAAGATACATATGAAGGAGGACAAAAGTATGTACAGTTGAAGCCCCTAAAGTTACGAACAGTACAAATCAATCCTGGTTATGTAGCCCAGGCTCAAGGCTGTTTCCAAACTTGTGTGTTATTGTTTGTTCTCTTTTGTTCAATTATTCAACCTAAAAATTTCCAAAATGGCTTAGAGGTAGATAGTTATTTTCCCCCTTACCATCTGCCTCTCTGCTAAAGGACAATATATTTCATTATTTTCCATTCCTGTAGATACATCTGAATCTATTTCTCTTGCCCTTTTAGAAAAGGGAACTTAATCACATTTTATTTGAGAGTGAGGGCTGAGATGAAGAGAAATATAGCTTAGAGAGAGGGAGATAGGTGGAGTTTGGGCAAACTTTTGATAACATTTCTGGTAGGTCCTTCAGATCTCTCTCTCTCTCTCTCTCTCTCTCTCTCTCTCTCCCTCTCTTTCTTCCTCCCTCTTTCTCTCTTCTCTCTTTCTATCTCTCCACATATATATTTGTATGTATTGTCTAATTATATATATAGTTATGATAGTTATACTGCTAATTTGTATTAGTTCATTGCAATGTTTCATCAGTTTTTCATGCCTATGTCTTATAATCTGAGTACCTGTTTGAAGATATGAACATAAGCAATATTTTAACCTTGTTTGCTCTCCTACTATTTTGTTTTAAAATTTTGTGTCATTGTTTTTGATATTTGTTCTCTTTAAAGTTTATTTTAAAAAAAGAAGTAAGAGCTGCCTTAGTTGTTCACAGGAAAACTCAACCTCAGTGATGGTCGTCCAGTTTATCAACTAAGCTGAAGCCCCAACAGAGGCTGAGGTAGTACTGCACACCAGAACCTCATGTTCCAGGCCTCTCCTTTTCTCTTTGTATACTCATGCTGTGTCTGTCCCATTTTATGCAAACCTTACCTCTGAGGAAAGCACTGTATATGTGAATAATTTTGATGGTTAGAATGTGTGAGATGGAGGCTTTCTGGGGAATAAAGATCCAAAGAAAGCTCACCAGGGTAATTGGACAAATCTGGAAGGAGTGAGGCAAAACAGATATCATTTATTTATTTTTGATGTATTTAGTACAGTGTCTATAGGGTCTCGCTACACAGATTGGACTGGTAATGATTCTCCTGTTTTCACTCTCCCAAGCACTGGGATTACAGGTGTGTGTCACCATGCCCAGTCTCAGTTGCTATCTCAGCACATACCAGGGATAAAAACCCAATTTCTGCACCCATTTAAGCAGGCACTTTAATCTGCTGAACTATGTGGTCAGTCCTAAAATAAATATCATTTAAAACAAAGATCCCTTCAATGGAGACAAAGAGGAAGAAGCTCAACACACATGTTGATTTTCTCTTGCACTTTTATTTTGTTTGGGTTTTGAGGCGGAGATATTCAAACAAATGAGTTATTCACCTTCAACTTTTTTTTTTTTTCAGAACCAAGTATTGAACTCAGGCCTTTGCCAGGGAAGCAATTATTCTACCGAGCCATCTCCCAGGCCCCCACTTTCAACTTTCAACCAAAAGTATAACTTGATGTTGAGCAATACTGGTAAAAATGATGTAAATCCTTCTTCATGAGGACAATTCAGAAGCATTTCAATGATCTGGAGAATATCACATGAAAAATCTGGAGAAATCGTATTCAAAATTCCAACACAAATATAGTCATGCCTGAGATTTTCTGACACATCTTGTGTTACTAGCGAGGCCCCAGACCTCTGCACATGCCTCTGTTGGGTCATAAAGGCCACAAATAAAAGTTGCGACACCTGGGAAAGAGAACATGGTAATGTTGACGCTGAGGTGCTGGATGTACACACTAACCAGAATACTGCTGTCCCAACTCTGCCAGTTACCAGCTGTGAGAAATGTGGACTTCCTGGTTCCCAACGAACTGCCCCAGAAATTGTGTTGAAAAGATTACCAAACTTCGCCCTGCCTCCATGGCACTAAGCCATGTGTCTCACCATCCTAGCTTCTCCAGCAAATCTGGATCCCCTAAAATGCAGCCTTCTCAACCGTAAAACTTATATACTCAATTCATTTTGCTGAAACCTCAAGATTTTTTTGTATTCTTTATTGTTATATATATATATATATATATATATATAGTGTTAATCTTTTATTTTAGTTCATTAGTGCATGTGAGTAGTCCATAGTGTTTATGTTACTTTTGAGAAGTTGCTCTGTGTACACTACACATCTTAAGGCCTATTTTCAATCCCCTTTCCTGGGTTTAAGTTCTCATTTCCCATTGCCCTTTGGCTCATTCTCTATAGAGGCCTGAACCCATTTAAGGCCACTATTTGGTACTTTTCCATAGCTCTATTTTATTTTTTTCTGTTATTCCTTTAAATGCCCCAGGTGCAATTGTCTGAGCTGGAATTGAGCTCAGCTTGTGCTCTTCCTGTAGTCATCTGAGTAAAATACGTTGTGCTGTTTTCTTTTCTGTTTCCTACCTGAAAAATGGTGATACCTTCAAAATCTTCCTCCAATGACCATCATAAGTACTAGATTAATAAAAACATGTAAAGTGTCATATAAATATTTATTAATTATATTTTGTAATAGAACTCATAGAACTTCCATCAGTCTAGGAATTTAAACATTGATACAACTTTCTCCAAAGAAGGTGAAAGTGAGCTCTTAGAGAGAAAGTTGCTTTAACAATATTATACCAATTGTTCATGGTGCAGACAGGAGGCAAATAGGAGCATTTCAGGCATGAGTCTGAATAGTGGAGAAGAATTGATGTACTATGGGTTTTATAAAAAAATAATTACTTTAGTAAACATTTATGTGGCCCTGTACACATGTTTATTAATTTGGTAATTCAATGCAGCATCTACGTACCTTTTTCCTTCGATCCTTTGCAGTTCAAGCACAGTTAAGATTTTACTTTTCAGATTACAATGTTGTGTGTTCATACACACTGTTTTATTTCTCACAGTTCCATGAAACATGCTTATTTTGTTCCATGGTTCACAAGAAAATAAAAAAAAAGGTCCGAGCACTAAGTTGTTGAATATGGTCACCTAAGTTAGAGTTGATGAGGCCACTTGTTCCGCCTGGTAGAGACCCAGCTTTATGACTTGGCAGGTGAGTTATCTTTGTGAAATTACTTCAGTATTTGCAATTTATGCAAAATGAAGACATAATACACAGTTCACAGAGCCATTGCTGCTTTCTTTCTGTACAATGACTGGCTCTGTTACTCTTCTCTCATTGCTGGGATAAATAGCTGACACCTAAAGTTACAGAAGGAAAGGTTTATTTAACTCACAGTTAGTGGGGTTTCAGTCCATGTCCAGCTGGTTCCAAGGCAGAGCGGTACATGGCAGAGGGCACCAGTTCATGCCGGCAGAAAACAGAAAACAGCAAGAGCAGAAGGCAGGAGCAGCAGCAGCTGTGGCTGCAGAGAGCAAGCCTGTCTTCCCTATGCTGCAGTCAGGCCAACTGCCCCAGGCTGTCTGTAGCACTTACACCCATAATCCCAGGAGATCATGAATAATCACAAAGTCCAGACATTCACTCCATGACTGCATGAGGCTTTAGGGGGACAACTAGACACATAACAATGACATAGACAAGGAAACTTGCCCTAGAAAGTACTTGTGTAGAAATGCCGCGACAGACTGGAGGAGAGGAATGAACGTACATGAGGAAACTCCAAGGAATCTCAGGATGTGCCAACTCTCCACTCTAAGAATTTTCTATAAATTTAGAAAAATAAATAAAGGCTTCCAATTGATGTTTGTAAATTCAAACACATACAGTCTAGTCCCAGCCCAGCTAATGAACACCAATGCAAAATCACACCAATAACTCAGAAATCAAAATGTTGAAATCCTTATGCTCAAAGAGGATGTTAGACATTGCTTGATAATTTATGTAATTTCCAAAAATCCATAATATTCTACTTTTCAGTTACAAATTTATGTACTTTTTAAAATCCTTTATTCACTTACTTATTTGGTACAGGGTCTCCCTACAAATTGCAGACTCATAGTGATCCTCGTCTTAGCTTCCCCCACACTGGGATTACAGGAATGCACCAGCAAGCCCAGTTTCAGTGGCTGGTTCAGCTTTCCTGGGCTCTGGGGTCAGCATGCCATATGGTACTGGGGATTGAGCCTGGGTCCTTGCGCTTGCCTGTCAGGCACTTAGACGGCCAAGCTATCTCCCCAGCTCTTCTATACATTATCAAGAGTAAACATTGCAATGTAATGTCTGTTCAAAGATATTTTAAATTGCATGACTACCTAAGTAAGCAGGATTTTGTCTGGTCTAGTACACTAATGATAGGTTTTCATAAGTTAAAGTATGCAGAGTACTGTCTCTACCTATACTGCTGATTTTAGTACTTTCGTAGCTAATAAACAGAATTTAAGTAAAAGAAAAATTAAGAAAAGTAATTTTGCTTATTACATTAAACAGGTAGAGTAAGGCAGTGTATATAAACTTACCCTTTACAGTTACAATGACTGTAATTTGAAGACACTTTTAAGTACTCTTAGAAAAAAAAATTGAGCACATCACTTTGTTTCCAGCCCAGAAGCATCTTATCTCAATGCTTGAGTTGATGGCTGTCTTAGTTACTTTTATCTGGTTGTAGGGACAAATACCCAACACCCAAAATGAAGGAAGGAGAGGTTATTTAGCTCCCAGTTACTGGAAGTTTCAGTCCATACTCAGTTGGCTCTAAGGCAGAGCAGCACATGGCAGAGGGCAACCTTTCTTGGAGGTAGCAAAGAGCAAAGCAGAACAGAGCAGTAGCAGCAACAATGGCTACAGGGAGGAAGTCTGTCTCCCTTAAGTTGCATTCAGGCTATCTACCCAGGCTGGGGGAAGTATTTACATTTGTAATCCCAGCAGCACTCACACCCATAATCCCAGTGAGTCATGAATTAATCACAAACTCTAGAAGTCCACCCCATGACTGCATGAGGCATTGGGAAGACAACTAAACACAAACCATAACATAGACAAATCAGAGGACGTCTGTACTTAAGAACACACCACCATTAAATTTTGCAATACTCACTAAGTGCCATGTTGTGTTTATATGGCTCTATGCATAATATATAAAATAAAATGCTCAAATAATAAAGACTATTGATAACTGTTAACAATCCAGCTTGAAGTAGAAATTAATATTTTCTCCTAAAGGAGCTTAAAATATGTTTTAAAAGATAAAAGCTTATACACTTAAAAAATAATCTTTCCTATTTAAAAATTCATGTAGCTGACTCAGTTTCTCACATTTCCACAATGATTGCTCCTGTTACATAATAGTAATAGTACATAATGTATTGGGGTAGCGAAACATAATATGTCTCTATTTTTCTGTAAAAAGGAGAAAATTTATTTGCTATCAAAATGACCTACAGTGTTTGGAATCCAAGTATCTGTGGAGAATTCATCCAGCTCTGCAGATAAAATGAGAAAGCAGGATGTTGCTTACCACCAGAGAAAATGCCCAAGGTTTCAGGAAACTATGATTGAATATCCAAGTACCTGGGAAAGAGAATTCACAAATTGAAATACATTTTCTTGGCACACCAACCTGTGGATAAATTTTGGCTAGAGGAAGGGGCTGGTTGAGTACCAAGACATCCTGGGAGGGTGGCAGTTCTCATAGTGCAGTTCACCATCTGCTGGACTGTAGCTCCGCAGGCTCTGGCTCTCGGGCTTGTCAACACTTCTGCATGACAGGAGTTAGAGATGCCAGCTCGTACTAATGAAGCTCACAAGAACAACATTTAAGAGTAGAGTGCCAACCAAATAGTTCATAATAAACAGAAACAGAAACTCAGAACATGATGGAGTAGTGCACAAAAAAAAATCTCCAGTAAAAAAAATAATCGCACCTTTCAGAAAAGAAATGGTGTTTATCCATTTACATCTATTTCCTCCACGTTTTATGAACTCAGATCCATAACTTCCTGCAGAACACATTAACATCCGGTTAAGGACACTTGTACACCTCCAGCTGGCTGTGTTTCCCACTTCTTAGCAATGCTCCAAGGGCTTTGCATGATGAGGTTTTCCTGAAAATAGTTCTATAACATGTAATGGCAAGGGTACTGAATATAGGATAGCCGGGACCAGAGTGCCAAATCACTCCAAGTGATTTCAATAATCTGCTGGCACTTTCAAGGAAATAAATTTGTATTCTACAGTCCTGACATGTGATGGCTTACTAGTAGCTCTCCAGTGTTTTGGTTTGCATTGCTTTGATAAAGACATAAGCATCTATCTTTAGGCTATTGATATCTTTTGTTGTAAATTGCCAAACCAGTTCCCTTATCAATAACACTGACACCAATTAAGTGCAGTGGAAGCTGACAGCAATGAGGGCAGGTCACAGCCGATGCCCCCATGACTTCACGACATAGAGATGTATGGATTTGCAAGAAACCCAGGGCTGAGTGAAGGCTGAAGAGGAGGAGCACATGGCATGCAGCGCAAACAGTGTGAAGCCAGCTACGCCTGAAGAAGTATGAGCAATTCAGAAGCTAAAATCAGATTAATGAAGGAGAGCGTGGATATTATTAGCTAGGTGACTTGCTATATTATTCTAGGATTTTTGAAATTCTGATACACATTCAGACAGTACATAGGAGGAGGAAATCTTGAAATCCATTATAGATTCCCACGTGATGATGTGACACTTTTTCACTTGCCTGTTGCCCCATTTAACTCTCTTGATGCTTCCTAGAAAAATACATACAAAGAGGACATTTGGAAATACTAGATACAATGACAGAGGTGTATTATGTAATGTCAGCTCCTTTAAGCTCACAAGAGGGAAGTTGTTACATAAAACATCACCCTCTCCAAAAGAGCATATGTTTGTAAGTTTCACCCTCAAAGTTTCAAAGTTTGGAGGTGATTCAGAAGTGCAGGTCACTTCAGCCTAAAATAAAATTTTGTTCCCCACTGATGATTAATCATATTAAAAAAATAGGAGAACTTAAAGCCATTGATAAAAATAGAAAGAGAAAATGAAGACTATAAGGATCAAAGATGAAAATGTAATTTTTGGCAAGGAATTAAGTACCTTCCCTGTTGGGATTTTTAAGCTGTTCTCTATGGCACATCCATGTGAGTTTGAAGCATTCAGCTGTTCCCTGTCTCTGCCTTTCTTAAGCCAATACCTTGTAATGTCGTTAGCTTATGTCTACTCAGGTCTCTGCTTAAACTGCTTGGGCCAGGCAGAGAAAGATAAGCTTGGGATGGAGTTTATTTTGCTGTCTCCGTTTTTTCTTTACTCATTACTTCAGGATGCCTCAGCATTATTTCCCAGTGGAAATATTGCTGTTGTTTTATAAGTGGAAGGTGCCATGCATTTGATAGCTTATCAAAAGTGCATTTTGGGGACCAAACACACAACTCCTGCCAAATATACTAAAAATAGGCATTTAATTTAATTGCATTATATCCTCTGGTCTCATTTAATATTTCAAAAATATTATTTGCAGACCAAATCACTTTCCCAAGAGGGCTCAGGTGCGATGTGATGAGCTAGGTTACAAACAAAATGTGCTCTACCTCCACACCTGTGTTCCCCAACTTTGAAATTCCTAAGGCCATGTACTGCAGCTTCTTATTCATTGGAAAGAATAAGGTGCAATGAACTATACAGTAAGGATCAGTATACCCATAAATATATATATATGTATATATATATATATATATCTGTATCTATATCTATATCTATATCTATCTTATTTAAATAAGATAAAGACAAGATTGGACTTTATCTTTTGAATATCTATCTTTTTTTCCATAATTTTATTCAGAAACAAATAGCAATAAGACAGTTTCAAATCAAATTGGTAGGACAGTTTCAATATTTAACAC
>NDGN011299519.1:0-11484 GCA_002564285.1 Tympanoctomys barrerae
GCTCAGCCCACCAGGGGGCGGGGCTGGCTGGCATGTGGTGCTGGGGGATCGAACCATGGTCCCCGCACTCTGCCAAGCTTGTTCCAAGTAGGCGCCCCAGACCACTGAGCCATCCCGCCAGCCCCTCACTGGACTCTTGATACCTGAAGATTGTGGGCATGTTTTTGGGCACAGTCTGGGAAAATTCCTGTGGTTCCAAACATCCATCTATCTCTGTTTAAATTTTTCCCTTTTAGGTCTCAACTCTGTAAGTGTTTATATCATTTTTTTATTGTCTTTTTGAGACAGGGCATTGCTATGCAGTTCCAGCTGGCCTTGAACTCACTTTGTAGCCTAGGATAGCCTTGAATTCACAATGATCCTCCTGCTTCAGCCTCCTGAGTATGGGGATTACAGGTGTGCGCTACCACACCTGGCTTGTTTATATCACTTTGACCCCCATCAGCTTCAGTGTCATGGGCAGGTACCAAAACGAACACCAAGCACTCTGTCTCCTGTAGCATTTTTGATTCCTGCCCCAGGGGCAGTTAGTACAGCAAGCCAAGAGGCTCACTCACCCTCTCATTTATAGATAGTAGATTTTGTAGTTGGCCTCCTATTGTTCTTGGGAAAAGAATTTTTAAGAGGTAGCATCTTGTTTTTTTCTTGCTTTACTAACTAAACTTACCAAATGCATCTTTACTTTAGCTGAAGTCAAGGTGAGGACAGTTGATGTTTCGGAAAAACTGACAGGCATAAAAACCTGCTGGAAACAGGCATGTTATTAGGCAACCGCGTTTGTGCGTGTTCAGATGTGAATTAAACCAATCCATTACACTTGTTTGGTGTTCACTGGGGCTGCAAGATTTTTTTATGCAGAACCCATGAAAGCAGACACAGTTCAGTAGTGTTTATTAGTGACCTTGTCTCGTCCTCTGAATCATGGACAGGCTCGACACATCAGGAGTGATATAAACAATCAGGCTGTGTTTTCTTCATCTTCCAAGTCCCCGACATGCTGCTGTCATTGTGGGCTTGGAGTTTGAAGTAGAAGACGTGAATGTGGCTTTTCAAATCAGAAATATTTGTAGAATAGGTCTGATTGAACAACTACTGAAGCCTTTGTGCTGGAAAAGAGAGCGGGAAAGAGTATGCATGTACACGAGACAGAAAGTGTGTGTGAGAGAAAGACACCTCCCACCTTAGCAAACATTCCCTCTTCAGTGCTTGCTTTGGGGGGGTGGGCTTCTCTGGGAAAAATTAAGGGTTGCCAGTCTGATCGAACTGGTTTTCAACTTCAGATGGGGGTGGTGGAGAAGAATGCCAAGTGAAACTTATGGTGCCGCATAGTAATGTGGCTAAGCCATGGCTGAGGCAGTTCGGCTAGATTGGAGCTGTTGGGCTCCCCGATACTCAATTCACAGGAAACCCTCACGAATGTGTGAACGAGATCCCCTGTCATAAGTGGAGCTCCACCTCTGGGTCCAGATGGGCCTCTCCCTCTTTCTTGCCATCGGTACTTCCATGATGTCTCTAGGCATCTTTGGTCCTTCCATATTCCCCTTGTGTCTGGGAAACAAGCCTGGAATATTGGTGCAAGGCGCAGACATCTGCCGCTCCTGGATGCCAGAGTACCAATCCTTTTTCCTCTCTAAACCTAGGTTACTTTTATACCCTCAAAGCATAAAAATCTCACTATATCCTGCTATTGAAAGATTGAACGTCACTCCCGTTCTCCAGGCTAGCTGTCTCCCAGGGCTCTATACTCTCCTTGTGGGTTGTAGATGTGGGACATGATCTTCAGCCTTTGGATAGTACTCCTGCTATAATCCAAAGGACAGTGTTTTTCTGAAAATCTCATGCTAAAACAAGTGAGGAAAACAGCCAAATTCCAGCTCCCTCTCATCTTGAGTCACCCCTCAAGCCAAATCCCTAGCAATTATCCCACTAGAGACATGAGAATATCATGGTCTAAATGTCCAGGAGATCAGAAGGTGCAGCTGCTGATGGGGCCAAAAGAAACATAGGCACCACTAATAATAGTGTTGGGCCACATACAAAGACTGTGATGGCTTGCACGGTCCTGGCCACACAACCCTGGAAGACCTTCTTAACAATGGTAGTGTATTTTTGAGAAAGCCACTGTTAAGAGGATGAAAGATGAGAATAGCAGAGGTAGAGAAAAGGTTAGCCTAGAGAAGAAAAGATTCAGGGGAGGGGTGGAAGACATTAACTATGTGAAATGCTTATTAATGGTAACAGCCACCTTTTGAAAATTTGTGATGTCTTCGATCGTTGGAACCTATTAACTCACGTCAGTGAGACTCATCCATCCCATTGGGTGATCTTGTGCCCATTGTATACACCATGATACTGAGGCTTGGCAATGTTCCTTCTTTTATGCCTTTTTAGTACATGGGAGTACTTTCTCTGAATGATACCATAGAACAGAGTTGAAATTCTAAGGACTTCAAAGCAGTAGAACCTTCCCCCTAATGATGAGCTTTCTCATAGTCAGACTTATTCAGAGGTGAATGGGCTGAAGCAGGGACCCAGTTGCCAGCATAGCAGAAGTCTTCAGACAAGGTTTATAGACTAACATGAGGGTTACCAAATAATCCCTAATGATCTTTCCTTCCTTTAGCCCCCAAACTCATAAGCTCACAGACAAAGCCAGTATGAAATCTAGGTTGCTCTCTAGTTACTTTGAAATAATGGGTGGGCTCTGGAGATATAGTGGTGGATAATTTACAGTCCCGGTTTTCTTTCTTTCTTTTTTCTCTTTCTTTCTTTGTTTCTTTTGTATTTTTAGGGAAGGGTCTACAGGATGTTCAGGGTCTCACTACTAGATTGGACTTGTAGTGATCCGCCTGTTTATAGCCTCCCAAGAGCTGGGATTACAAGTGTGCGCCGCCATGCCCAGTCTCAATTGCCGTCTCAGCACGCCCTGGGGACTGGGCCAGCACTGCAAGCTCGGGATCAAACCCCCTCTCCCTGTGCCGCTTTGATCCGCTGAACTATTTGGCAGGCCCAACAGTCCCGGTTTTCAAGGAATGTATGGACTTGAGGGGCAGAGAGACCGGCAAACAAGTAACTTTAAGTGTTAAATTAAAAAAAAAATCTTTTATTTATTTGGTACAGGGTCTCGCAATGCAGCTTGGACTCATAGTGATCCTCCTCCACTCTCCAGTGGTGGGATTATAGGTGTGCACCACCGTGCTGGGTTTTGGGGCTAACACGGTGTGTGCAGGGTTCCAGGGTTGGCAGGGCGTGCAGTACTGGAGATTGAACCCAGTCGGGTCTTTCAGCTTGTGAGGCAGGCGCTTAGACCACGGAGCTATCTTTCCAGCCCAAGTAACTTTAATTCTGTGTGTAAATATAACTAGGAAAGTACAGGATGCCACGGAAGCCTCCTGCAACTTTGTGGGAAAAGGAAAGAAGACTAGGGAACTAGCAAGGTGAGAGGGGAGGAGATCTTGCTCTTAAAGATGATGCTAAAAGCCCTAACATTTGAGATACTGAGACAGGAGATTCAGATTAGAAACTGCAGGTGGCTGGGAGGTCTACTCCAGATGCGAGCGCCCCCTGCCGGTGCACGGAGACCCAAATGCAGAGAGGGCAGGGGCTCCCCTTGACTCCCCTGAGGGTGCTGGGGTCTGAGACAGGACGCAAATGGCCGTTCCAAGGCAATGTTTCTGGCTGCTCTGAAACATCTCCCACCTTAGAGTCCTGAAAAAGGCCTTTTCTGAAATGTTCCCTTGGCCAGAGCCATTTTGAATCTTTTAAAGACCCTGTTGTTGGATCCTTTCCGGTGCTGCTCTTTGCACTGGGGAAACCAAGCAGGGCACTTGTGTCCCTTGGCTCTGCCCGCTGCAGTCTGTTGTCATGTGACAGGAAATGGGTAAGGTGTTGCTACAAAGGTGGAGTCGTAAGAAATTGATATCTCTGTTTCTTATAGTTCCATTTTTTCTTCCCAGAAACCTCAGCACAAACCTCTTCCATGCAAGAACCTTCCTACCTCGTCCAAGCAGAGCCCTGTAAGCTTCCCACCCTCTCAACAACTTGGACTCATCCAAATCCCAATGGATGACCCAACTCAGATTCAACTTAGGATCCCCTTAATCATACCTGCACACAGGTATGCGTACAAAACCCCAAGATGCGACAGGTGAGGAGGCCACCTCATTATTTTTCCACCTCCAAGGCAGGACTGTACTTAAACCGTCTCAGACAGATGGTTAACTGTCCTATTTTAACAGATCTCCAGGGAGGACGATTTCACAATTCCCTGTGGCTGTCTGTTCTAGTATTTAATCATCTTCATTACCAGCAAGTTCTTCTCTATGCTGAATCTAAATCACTTTGGTTGTGATTTAAGTTTTTTTCCTTCAGGCTAGACACTGTGGATTTTTTGCTTCAGGGGAGGAGGATGATTCCTAATTTTGCTCCCTTAAGAATCATCTATTCTATTTTAACAACTTTTAGAATTTCTTTTTTATTGGTAAACAGGGATGGTTCTCAAGAACTCCTCTAGCTGCAAAGCTATGACTTCTCATATTAAAAGTGCTGCATTTCTAGCCTGTGCAATTTAGTGCATTGTGGAAATAATCTTTAGCTGCAAGAAAAGCTTGCAGCTGAAATCTGAAGTGATGCCACACAGATCTGATCCAGAAAACCATCTTTCCCTTAGCTGTATGCATCAGTCAGCTCTTTGTCACTAGGACAAAATTTCTGAGGACATCAACTGAAAGGAGAAGCGTTGATTCTGGTTCATGATTTCAGAGGTTCCAGTCCATGGTTGCTTGGTTACATGGCTTATGGGCCTGTGGTAGGACAGTATATCAAGAAGGAAGCATGCAGGGGGCAGATCTACTCTGCGCATGGCAACTGGGAAGCAGAGAGAAAGGGAAAGAAACAGGAGGGCCATACAGGGTCCTTGAGGTCATGCCCCATGGCCATCCCTTTCAATGAGGCCTCAGCTCTTATTTCTATTAACTCTCAGTAATGCAGTCTAATGATCTGAGTGAAATAATTCACGGGTGAAGTTAGAGGCCTCGTGGTCCAGTTATTTTCCAAAGCCTGTCAGGAACCAAGTCCTCAGTACAATGAGCCTTTCTGGGAGACACGTTGAATCCCAAGCATGACAGAGGAGGACTCAAGAAGGAAGGGAGGGCTAGAAGCTAGGGCTGGGGGAGGTGCGGTCCCTCACAGTTGGACCTGCAATGGGCTCTCTGGTTTGAGGCTGTTGCCCCAGCCTCTAACTTTTGAGAGCTAAGAAAATGAATGCTGAGAGGACATTTGTATCTGGGGCTAGATTTTCACCTTTGCTATGGTCCTAGCTTTAAAAAGCAAATGTCCTAAGAAAGGGTAATATTTGAAGCCTTTATCAGATAACATTTAGTAACCAGTTCACTCCTTACCAAGAAGGAGGAAATAGGCCACAGGGAAGCCACTCAAGCTATGGACAGGAAGGTTTAGCATCACAAGATGTGGGGTCCCCGTGGAAGGCAGCTTTGGGAAGAGCCAAGGCAAAGTTCTACACAAGAAGCAAGAAGATGCTAAAAGCACATTTGGTTAATTTCCCATATTTTCCAGAATGTTCTCATGGGCCATCTTTGGTATGTGTATCCTGAGGGGCCAGTTCCTGCTCGGGGCAGCGTCAAATTACCCTGCTCTACAGAGAGCTGTCGAGTTTATCCTAGGCACCGTTCACTGGCCAGAGCTCTCTGCATATCCAGCTGCATCTGTGCATAGCAGTAAATACGTGTTCTGCCAGTGACTGGATCACATCATGAGGCAGATGAATCCGCCAGTCACTTGTATACTCTTACCTCCTTGAATTCTTTAAAACGAGAGAGAAGAAAAGACTTCATTGTTTGGTAGGCCTGCAAGGAATTTTAATCTTCTACACATGTCGATGTGAAGCGGTAGAATTTCTCTTGCCTTCATTACTGGCATATCAAGCGGTGCACTGGGCTTGCTGTCTGCTGACAGCCATTGCCGCGCTATTATTTCAGAGTTAGTCCAGAGTTAAAATGCATTTAGAACCCAACTCAATCTTTTTTTTTTTTTTTTTCCAGAACCGGGGATTGAACTCAGGCCCTTGCGCTTGCCAGGCAAGTGCTTATTCTACTGAGCCATCTCCCTGGCCCTACCCAACTCAATCTTGAAAATGTTTCTTAAATGGCACTGAATCCACCCAAGTGACCCTGGGGCTCTGGTGGGGAAAGGAGGGGTGGAATGGTCCTAACCCAGATGTGACTGTCCTGGAGAAAGGGACTTGACTCCCTCCTTTGCGCAGATGGGCTGGGGTGCGCCCCACTGTGCTGATCAGAGAAGGACAGCCTTTGGCTCAGGTTCTAATTACACCACGCAAGATGAACAGCGCACAGTGGGAAAGCGCTGGGTGGCCTGTGCAGCGCCTACTTCTCACAGTATGGTTGGGGTAGCAGCGTGTCTCACCCATGAGGAGTACAGCGTCCCAGGTCCGGCAGCTCCTCTAAACCAGAATTGCATTTTAGGGCTTAGATGTAGCTGAGGCCTGGAACGCCTGCCCAGCACACACGAGGCCCTGAATCTCATCCCCAGAACTGTCAATGGGTGGAGGGGTAGGGAGGGAAAGAAAAATACGCATTTTAACAAGATCCCTAGGTGACTCATCTGTGCATTCATTTTGAAGCTGAATGGACTCACCTAAAAGAAAAACAGGATCATTCTGGATCAGGCCTGTTGGACCTGCAGTTCACAGGCTGCCAGTGGCCCAGGAAAGCTGGTTATGTGGTCCCGCAAGATCACAAAATTTAAACTCATTGTGTGATTATTTTTTTATTCATTTTTTTTCACGACCCCACTGCACGGTACTTGAGCACCAGCTGCGTGGACAGCAATGGGACACTGCGTAGGGCACAGAACAGTGCTGACTCAGCCTCCTGAGCCTGCCGCCCACGCACTTAATGGACCCGGCAGATAGAAGGCAGCCATGACCAAAAATAGAATTTCTGCCTACCTACATGTGTGTACACTGGGAAGACAGGATTTATTGTTATTAAGTAGACGTGTAAATTTTCTTATAAATTATTAAATTTGGGCCCGTGTTCTTTCATAAATAATTTAATAAGTGAAAATATAAAAAAATTAAGAAAGCTGGGTTATTGCATACATTAACTATCCGATATATTTTATGTGTGGTGCAACGCCATCCCTCTTCCCTCATTGTGACCCAGACAAGCCAGCAGTTAGGACACTGAATCTAAATCGGTGCTGGCAACACACATACTATATGTTTTTATTTTAAGCCAAAAGATGTTAATGTATGAATGGCCTTTTCTCAATTAAAACCTCAGTATTCGGGTTTAATTGCAGTGTTGGCACTTTGTGAGGAATAAGCAGGTTTGGGTCACAGTCTGTAAAAGATTTATCATTCCTGGTCTAGGGAGATTCTGGTCCTAGAAAAGTCATGCAGCAGGCAAAGGGATTTTTTTTTTAAATCCTAAGTTCCATATTCTGATATTCTCTTTTGTCATTTGAACTTTCTTCTTCCTCCATTTCCCTTCTGCTTCCCATCCAAAAACCCAAGCAAAATGATGAAAAAACTATGCCCTGGTATGGCCCAGGCCCATTGTGTACTGGGGAGAAGCATGACAGAATAATTCATCGTGTGTTGTGAATGACTTAGAGACTTGAGTTCTTCTTCATAGGGATACTGCACTCTAGATAAGGTACTTAATGAATCACTCTTTCACCTAAAGATTCGATTTCTGTTTCTAGCACTTGAGTCACTCTGGCACTTTGATGAAACTATAGATACCTGAGGGGTAGGGTGACTTTTCTCATTACATGACACCATGTGGGTGATCACTTAATTCAACCACATAATAGCTCTGCCTTTACAGATAGGGTGACATCAAAACTTCTCAGCCCAGCCAGTCCTCATTATTGCTAATGGACATTAAATTCTTATTACTGCGTCTCGGAGACTTCTTTCTTATTTCTGATATGCTTGGACACTTAAGATACAGAGTCCTGCTTTCAAAATGCACGATGTATTTTAGGAAAGTTTTTGATAAGCCAAAGAAACATAAAAAAAAATCTTGTGACATGATTCAGGAACTATTTCTGTTGCTAGCTGAACCTAGGCTTAGTAGAATTCTAGAGTTTTGCTGGGCAGCTTTGACACCTAATGACTGACTCTGTGGTTTCAAATGTGTATTTTATTTCTAGTTATTGTAGGGCAGCTCTGGTTTGCATTATATTTCTCCTTCTTATCACTTGATCTGATTTTTTTCTTACTGAAATCACTTCCCTATGGACCTGATCCACCATACAACACCACCCTGACTGTCCTGGGTGCAGGTGTATTCGAAGGAGAGATCTATAATATGAATTTTGTCATAAAGCACTTGTCAAAGTCAGATGCTGGGCAGAGAATATGGATAGACTTAGGCATTATAGATGGTACATTAGCAAAGATTGCAAATGTTATGTAAGTTAACCTGGAAATAAGGAAAGATGGGAACACTGGTCTGTGCAGCTTAAAGTTAGCCCCTTGCACAGGACGTGTGCCTCTTAATGGGAAAACAAGAAACCAACTTCAGTGCAGACTCCCAGCCCCCTAGTACAGGGTCTGTTTAGCTAAGCAACTGAACATGATGAGAGGACAAGTGAAGCAACCTCTCTTTGAACTAATCTCCCTCAGTGACCTACCAGGGAGATTTTCCAGGAACATTATCTCCCAGCTCAAGGCCAGCCTTTCATGTAGGGACTTCTGTGAAATGATTGAAGGAAGTAGGCCATGCCTCTTGGTCCCAAAATTTCTCCTCTACCAGCCTGCAGTATGGTTGAAATTGCATCATTAGCAACATAATCCTTTGAATTAACTCCCTCCATCTCCAGAGATTGATTGATAGAGCATTTATTTCCTCATTCATTCATTCATTCACTCACTCATTCATTCATTCATTCGTTCATTCAGTGCTTATTAATCACTTCACAGATACCAAATGTTATTCTTGGTAGAGGAAATTCAAAAGTAAGTAGGACATGGTTCTTGCCCTTGAGATACTCAAAGATCAGGAGATGAACGAGTGACTACCACTCTGATAGAGGTAACTAAAAGCCCCTTTGAGAGCACAGAGGAAAAGGACCCTGATCCATAAGTCTTAAACTGGGTCTTAGAGTGTGAGTAGGAGCTTCCAGACAGATGCTAAGGGCAAAGGTTGGCAATTTGGGTGTGGGCAGGGAGAAGCAACAAAGGATGATTTTGAATCATGGGGCTCTATGGGATGAAAGTGAGCATCGTTTTACCTGGGCTGGGGTGATAGATATTGGGTTCCTGTGAGACATCACATAGGTGATAGGTGATGGTGTATGTATGCGTGTGCTGGGGCAGGATTTGCGCTGAGCAGTGGATAATGTTGTCTGATGGCATGCTGTTGACAACACCAAGTTTTGCTTTTAAGCCATCACTTTTTCATTCTACTTGCTTGACTATGCAGTATTAGATTAATTCATACCTTTGGGAGTCAGAGAATTAGCCAGCAGATATTTAATATTCTGTCTCTCTGTCTCTGTCTCTGTCTGTGTGTCTGTCTGTCTCTTTCTCTCTCTCTGCAATTTGGGATTTTTTCATTTGCTTTTAGAATTTATAATTTGGACATTTACAAAAATTATTGTAAAGAGCCTGCTTTGGCAGAATGCAGCAGCTGGGGTTCAATCCCCACCATGCCGTGCTGCTCTGCCCCCAGGGCACACTGAGCTGGTGCTAGAGACTGGGCGTGGTGGCACACGGCTGTAATCCCAGTGCTTGGGAGGCTGAATACAGGCGGATCACTATCTACATAGTGAGACCCTGTAGACCCTGTAGACCCTGCCCTAAATTAAAAAAACAAAAAACAAGACTTTTGAAGAGGGCTTAAGTGAAGATCTGATGTGATTGGAACTGGTCTGAGTGCAATATGCCCCAAAGTTGTAACATTGATCAGTCCCAGGAACTGGAGCTTGTTGCCCTGCTTTCTACAGAGGAGAATTAAAAGCATGGATTTAGAAGGAAAAAGTTCATGCATCAAATAGTTACTTGGATAAAACTGTTACAACTTAATTTGGCAGAATTTGGTCATTAAAATAGAAATGATAGACTGGGCAAGATAGGGGTGTTGAAGAACCTTGACTTCCATTTTTGAAGAATTGGTTTCAAATACTCTTTCTGCAAATAGATAGTAGGTTTACATATAAGAAGTGGTGACCAGCTATTTTCCTTTTCCAAAGATGAAAAGAAGACAAAATAATAAGTGTTGGGATAATGACATTTAGGTAGGAAAAGGAGAAATTGCTGGGTGCTGTGACACATTTCATCAAAGAGGATAAAAAGTTCCATCCTCCTGGTAATAAATACCTTGCTATTTCTATAAATTTTATCCATCAAACATTTTCATACTAATGTTTCATTTTGTACCCTAAACCTTGTCCTTGAGAATTTCCCAGTATATGATTGAGGGAATTCAAGAACATAAGGCGAAAGTAATAGAAATGAAACTTAGAACCTAGAGTTCACTGTAATATTTCACCTTTTGGGCTTTCAGCTCTAAATACCAACATGGGCTATTTAGGCCTGCTTCATAAATCTTGATAGAAAGCCAGAACTGAAAGAATTTCCTTTGAGGCTGAGAAAACTCAAGCTCAAATAATTTGAAAAAGTAGATATAGGCCATAAAGTTCCAATGGCTGCTATGTTTGACCTTTGGGGATTAAAATCATACTTCAAAAGGCAATGATTCTGTCATGGAATAAAATACAAATAATCTGGGGGCAGAAAGACTATGCAGAATATGTGGATTATGGTGTGCACAAGGATGCTGCTCTTGACTTCTAGGGTCACATGGCATGTGACACTTCACAGTTCTTTTTCTCCAAGGATCTCAAGATTAGAAACTTTTAGAAAGGAGTCAAATTGTTTACGATTATTCTGGGGACAGAAGACAAGAATGAGAATGAGAAACTGGAGGTGTGCGCTGGTGTCACAAACAGTAGTCATTTGCTGAGTCTGCGACGCTGACCTTCCTCGTGCTGAGCAGCACTTTGCGCGCTGCTCGGAGGCAGCACCAGCCCCAGACCTGCCACTGGGCTGGGGTCTTCCAGGGCCTTTGCCCATGCCAGCCAGACAGGGTCCTCCTAGCTGCTTTGCTCCCATGCCTCCCAAAAAACAGTTTCGAAGAGGTAGGTGCCTCATCATAGATTTTCAAGTTGACACCCCCCAAAATTTTCGTGATAAGTTTAAGTGGTTGCAAATGATGCAATTTCTGGTGCTTTGTAAATCTTGACAGTTTAAAATAAAATTGTTCCATCATTCTTTAAAAAGTTCCCAATGAAATATAAACACACTAGCTATTTGATATGTTCTATTATTCTTTCAAAATTATATAAAAGCCTTGTTCTTAGCAGTCAAAGATTTTGCATCATTTCTTTTTCTCCATGGAAACATTTACATTCCATTTCCTCCTTAAGATTTTA
>NDGN011299553.1:0-10603 GCA_002564285.1 Tympanoctomys barrerae
GTCTGCATCTTGTACAATGAATAACCACTAAGACAACAATATGCAATGTATTAAGTATTGAAATTATCCTGCTAATCAGTTATGAAACTGTCTCATTTGTTTCTCAATAAAATCATTTTAAAAAATACTAAAGACAATGTAATGAAGTACTAGCTGATGAGGTTGTAGAGAAAAAGGCCCCACCCTGCAGTGTTTATGGGAATGTTAGCTAGTACAACCACTACAGAAAGCAGTATGGCAATTCCTCAAAAAACTGAACATAGATATAACCATTTTACCCAGCTACCCCAATTGTATTCCAAGGCATATTCCTGAAAGAATCTAGTCAACATACCATAGTGATACATATATATCTAGTTGCAGAGTACCACAATTCAAAATAGCCAAGCTGTGGAAACAATCTATATGCCTATAAACAGATTTTTGGATAAAGAAACTGTGGCTTATTCACATAAGAAAATATTACTTAGTCTCAAAGAGTGAAATTATGTTATTTGCAGGAAAATGAATAAAACTAGAAATCATTATGTTATGTAAAATAAGCCAGACTGAGAAGTTAAATTCTACATATTTTCTCTTGCATAAGAAACCTAACAAATAAGTAAATAAACAAAATAAAAGCTGACTACTGGAGATAAGTAAGGATATAGAAAACAAGAAACAGGAGAGTTGGGATAGAAAAAGATCAAGACACACTGAGTGCATGCTCCAATTTACAAAATGTAACTCAACCTTCTAATAAAAAGATTCACTAGCAAAAAATAAATGAAAATATACTTGCTACAAAAATCTTGAATTTACTGCATATTTAAATGATAAACAGCACTGACTCTTTGTATTTCTAAGTCCAAACAATGGCTTTTAATAATGGCCAGGTGAACTCTTATTTGTTCTCTATGCAAATTACAATGGGAGCCCAAGGAGGTAGATGGTAAGAAAATGCAGAATCAGACGAGATCAGGCACGTTCAGGGTGTTATGTCCGTAGACAAGATTTTTTTTTCAATCCCCTGTGGAACCGGGGATTGAACTCAGGCCCTCGTGCTTGCCAGATGTGTAAATATCGTATTGTCTCCATAGTATAAGAACTTAAAAGAGGAATTTTATATAGAAAGTTACAACACAAATAAAAGGAAAGTAATATATACATTTCAAAAGCAGCAGAACAAACAATAGTTTTGCAGACACCCATATGTGTGGCGGCAGCAGAAGCGTCCCCATGAACAGCAGGTACCACATTCAGAACCAGCTACCGGTGGGGGAGGGGAATTTTGGACAGAGACTAACAAATGGTCTCAAAAATATTGTCCTTTTATTCCTCTTTTCAAAGACTAAAACAGTTACAGGAACATGATAAGATTTGATGAAAGCGGTGGTCGGTATACAGAATTTGGTATATTGCTTTCTTTTTATACAGTTAGTTGATATACATAATAAACATTCTTTTCAAAGTAAACAAAAAAAAAGAAAATGCAGAATCACATTGAGACCAAAAAGATTATCACTTCATAATTGCTGATTTGATTACTTATTTTACACGGTTCTTTAGAACCAAAGCTAACAATATTAGAAATCACATTTGAGCATTAAATTCTAAACAAAGAGATCTCTCTATGATTTCATTTCTTCTCCACAATAAACATCTGAGTATAATGCCACCGTTTCCTGCTTATGAACTGTGAAAATAAAGGAAAGAAAAATAAATGGCCCAGGGGTCATGAAGTTTACAACTGGATGGTCATTATGCTATCCCGGACAATGTCTTTCCATTTCCTATTACTGGAATCAATATATTTTTTTTCTTTTGGTCTATAATAATGACATAGAATTATGAGATTCATTTTGGTACATTGGTACTTGTATGTAACATACTTTTGTTATTTTCATCTTTTCTCCTCTCTTTTCCCCCTCCCTCTTATTACCCACTTGATCTCTACAGTTTCCTGTCATCTCTATTTTATTTTATTTGCTAATTTATTTAATTATAAATTGCTCATATAAGCAAAATCATGCAAAATTTAACTTTCTGAGACTGACTTATTTTGCTTAACACAGAAATGGAATATTAAGAAAACAGTGCAATCTATCACAAAACAAAGATTACACAATGAGTAAGAATATTAAGAAAAAGATAAATGTAATTACATCATGTATTCACTTATCATTTGCCATCTATTGTTGCTGGAGATACAATCATTAGTAGCACAAAAAATATCATAACTAAATGAGATTTACATACTTGACAAAGACAATGAACTTGTGAAATAACCAATATTAATTCATGGGAAGTGCTGTGGAATACTATGAAGGAATAAAGGGAGCAGAGTTGCTATTTTAGAAAGAGTAAGCCTCTGAATGACATGAGAGGACATAAAGCCCTGCAGGCATCATAGGAAAGAGTAAGGATTTCTGAACAAGGAAGGGTATAAGACATGCATGTATTTGAGGGAAAATATTATAATCAGAGAGAACAGAGGCCCTGAAGTAGATCACTTAGAATAGAGTAAAATCTTTGTGGATGTGGATGTAAGAGAGTGATTAAAAAATAAAAAATAAAGAGCAAGCTCCAAGCAATGACCATACAGTGAAAGATCGGGTAGGCAACAGTAAGTACTTGAAAATTAATTGTCAGTAAGACAGGAAATCTTTGGAAGATAGGAGACAGCAGGATCAGTTTTAAATTTTGGAAGATCCATTCTAAATTCAGAAAGTTCTTGGGAGTGAACACAGAGCTGTTGGGATGATGAAGCCAGTCTAACCTAGAAAGATAATAGTAGGATCTGGGATTTTTTCAGATAATATAGAAGATATTTTGAAAGTATAGCTGACAGGTCTTGCTCATGGACTGAATGTGAAATGTATAAGACAGAGAAAGTTCAAAAATAATCTCTTGATATTGAGGCTTGGATAAACAATAGCACTATGGAGAAATTAGCAAAGATAAGGGAGGACCAGCAGAGGGGAGGATTGGAGCATAGCAGAAATTAGTTATTATTTAAGGTATACTAGTTAAATGGTTATATTTTCAAGTACACTAAACTTCAGATATCTTCAAATGCTCAAGGAGAACAAAAAATAGCAGGAACAGTATTGTCAACTCAGGAGCTACTAAGATGAAATATAAAATTATAGGCACCGTCAGCAGGTAGACAGCATTTAAAGCCATGGTATTGGATGAAACCTTTTAAAGAGTGAGTGCTGTTAGCCAAAAGGACTGATAATGGAGCCTTACAGGCATAACAATGTTCAGAAGTGAACAAATGGGGAACTAGAAAAGGTGACGTGGAAGGATATCCAGTAAGGTGCCAAACTTGCAGAGGAATGTTGGGCTGAAAGGTGGTCTTATTAAATGTCATAACAGAACAAAATGTTAATGCATGGAATCTAATGAATCCAATTCCTACTTTCCACAGAATTAGACCATATGAAGTTAAAAGTACAACAGATATGTGCCACAAACACTTCTCAACAGTGAGGATGAAAAGAGGCCTCTCAGCTCTCTCTCTTTTCAACTCTGGGGTTGAGTATGGACCAACTAAAAACAGAAGATCAATTTCACACCCTAAAGCTCTACTATCCAGTCTGAAGCAGGAACTCAGCATCAGTAATATTTTCATTTGTGAATGTACCTAAGGATGTTTATATCACATTTCACATCGATGCATGTTAAATAAATATGTTTAATATAAAGAAATAACGTTTCCAAAATGGCCTACGCTGTTTTGACTAGCAATATTCTTCAGCTCTGAAATTAACTTCAGATTGTTTAATTTCATATTTGAAAACAGACAGCAGCTGAATTCCCTTCCCACATGCAAAGAGTTCCTTTCTAATAATGAAGACTGTTGTTTTCTGAAACAAAGATTAAAGAGTACAGTCAGAAACTTCCCAAATAACTTTGATAAGATTAGCTTAATTTCTTCACTGAAAGCAAAGATAAACAGACATTAACTCTCAGTCATTTTCTCTGTCCTTATGTAGTTGAAACTCCTGTGTTCTTTCATCAATATCAAAATAGATTTTTTTCTCCTTTATGTAACAGCTCAAACATGTACCAGTTTCTCCTGTTGAGGCATAGAACATTCAGGCGGGTTTTTCGGAAAGAAAAAAAAAATGTAGCAAAGTCTTTTTATTGCTCTATTGTTTGTAGGGAAACTGAAAGTCTAAGACATGATATTTAAATTAGTCTTCCCAACTGAGCATGAAGGTGCTAAAACAAATTACTGATTATGGAATTATTGCCCCATGAAAGACCAAGGCTACACTTCAAGTCAGCTTTCCAATGGGCTGAGTCCATGCCTGATGTCAACAGAGGGACAGATGTTACAGCTGGAGCCTCCCCACAACAGGGAAGTGCAATGAACTCACATGCCACATCATGATAAGTTACATCACTGATATTCTTCATCTACAGTTAGCAACACATCCTGTGAAGCAAGCCTGGTAGCACTATTTCAAGTCCAAAGGCAAATATAAGGTAGTACTCACAGGAGCGTTACATGTGAATGTAAAGAGCTCAAAGTAACTAATGCTCCCATTTTATTTCATGAGTAATGTAAGAACATAACAAATATGATCTCTCTGTTTTAGAATTTAAGCAAGAATTTTTGTTTGTTTTGTGACCTGGAAATTCTCCACAATTTAAAAAAAAAACCCTTAATACACTAGGCTTTAGGTAGAGGTAGAGCCCTGGTAACTAGAAGATGTCCCAATATCAAAGTAGGAATGAGCAGAGGTGTATGTGCGCTCTGCAGGCAGGTCTGTGCCTCCGTGTGAGCCCCACCAACGAGGCATCACTTCAACCAAAGCAGTTAGCACATATGTAGATATTAGGACTTCTCTCATTATGTTTATGAGGATAAAATGAGACAAATGTAAACTAGAATATGTATTTGGGTCAATTACCTAAAATGTTTTATTGTCTCATAAATTAAAGGAGATAACATTATTTTATTAGTAAGCATCAAACTGGCATTTTCCACACATCAATTATTCATTTGATATCTGATGGTCTATGGTAAGTATTCAACAAGGACTGACACTGCTGTTACTATTACAGTTACAATAACTGTGCATGTATTATAAGATTCTTAAAACCACCTTATTTAATAGAAATCATTTTATAATTTATGGAATGTATATCCATCTATACTCCCAGATTTTTTTTTAATGTACTTAGTTGTTACAGGGTTTCATCACATAGCTTGGACTCATGGTAATCCTCCTGTTTGCAGCCTCCCCAGTGCTGGAATTACAGACATGATCCACCACGCCTGGACTCTGGCCTGCTCATCCCACCCTGGGGGCAGGGCTGGAATGGCATGTGGTGCCAAGGATGGAACCGCAGTCTCAGCACTCTTTGCCTAAGCTTGCCTAAACTAGTGCATTAGTCTGCTGAGCTGTCTCGCCAGCCCAAGACTCCCAGATATTATACTAATACTCCCCAAACCTAGATACAACCAGCATAAAATTAAGAGAATTCCACACATATGTCCCAAAGTCACAATCAATCTAAATGGATTTCTCTGGATGCTACTAAGAAAATAAGCATTTTTCTATTGACTTCTGCTAGATTTATGCTACTTTTTAAACCCACAATATCTACAATTGCTCTATGATTATTTTTTTTAGGTAAAACATCTGTCAAAGACCATTCAAAAGCCAACTTGCAGCTTTAAATAGAACTGTAAGCAACATGCCTATGGAGCTACGCAATTTTGCATATTCTATAGCTGAAACTGTGCAGGAACAACCAAGGGTAATATTCAAAACACTGTACCCACCAACAGCATGGCTACTGGCCAGGGGCACAGTCCTCAGTGGCCTTTAAAATACTAAACATTAACTCTTTTGCTACTGGATTATGAAAAGTTTCAGTAGGTCAGTGCAGTGGCATTTACCAGCCAATATGCAAACACTTTTACATTTTGGCACACGGCAGCTACATATTAGCCATGGAAATAACTCTTCAGCAGGAAAAAGTTCTGCTATTAGTTCTGGCTGAACTATTGAGCTCCAGAGTTACAGAATCACTCTTTAAAAAAAAAATGTCTATGTGGGTTTAGAGACTATGTCATACACTTTAGACAACTGAAATTTTTACTTAATATTTTTGATATTTTAATGGGCTCAATTTATAATTTCAATGAATTAATGTACTTACTCAGGTCTCAATGTACTTCTTCCTACCTGATCTCAATCTTTTCTTTATCCTCATCAAAGGCTGAAACAAAAGACCTATTACACATACAAAAGATGCTTAATGGTTGTCTAAATTATTTTAATTGGGCTTTTGCCCTTTGCTTAAGTGAAAATAACAACCTTGTATATAACTAAACTCTAAATCAACAGGGCTTTTTTAGAAAAGGGACTTTGAATACACAAAAGTAAAACTGCAAAGCTGGATATTTCTGACAATATTCATCACAAAATTGTCTAAATTATGAGACCCACACTTGACTCTTCATAGTTCACCCAGCTGATATTGCTTCTAATTATTATCTTAAATCTAAAAAAACAAAGACATAGGTCATTAAAAGTACCAAACAGCTAACTATAGGAAAAAAAAGTCCCTAGAAAATAATCAAGACCTCTGCACATAAGTGCCCTTTACTATTAAACTTATTAATTTCTACCACTATGATAACCAAATTTCACAAGCATAGCCCATTAAGACATTATTAAAAGAAATAATCTACCAATATTAGTTTATCTGTTTTCAGAATTTTCAAATAGAAGACAGAAAAAAGGGAGGCTACATGTTCATCTACAGGAAGAATACTGGTGAGGCTCCAAGAGTCAATACAATCATCCCAGGAGTTTCCTAAAAGGAAAAGATCCCAGTGTCCAAGGCAGCCTTGAAAAGCCACACAGAAGCTCAGTCCTCAGCCAGAAGGAAGGATAAGTGGTCCAGAGCAGAGAAAGGTCAATTGCCAAGACCAAGGAGTACATCCCCGAATGCTAATATTGGGCAGGGCCTCACGATCTCTCCTAAAGCCCCCAAAACAATTGATTCTAACTGCTAAGTCTATTTGGCAAGTCCAACAAGAACTAATGTCAATATTTTAATCAAGTCTATGCAAAATATTTCCAAAATTATGAATGTACCACAGAGACATGTCCTTATCATGCACTTTGGAGAACACTGCTTAGACGGAACTCAAACATGACAGTGTCCTTTCATTGGATGGCTATGGCTGTTCCACCAAGGACTCAACTCGCAATTGGAAGTCCAAAAGGATCTGAAGCCAGATGACTAGGTCGGAGCACACCATAATTATTCAGCAGCTATGTGACCTTTGTCTCATCAGTTAATGCTGTGGTTTCCTCATTAAAAACTGAGAATATAAATGTAAATATCTGCTTACTTATAGAATTGGATGTTTGAGATGATCCAATAAGAAGATGAAGGAAAATAGTCTGTACATATTTATTACTACATATGTGTGTTATTTTTAATGTTTAGCTGTGCTATGTAGTCCTCATTTTTTGTACCAGGAATTGAACTCAGGACCTTGCACTTTCCAGGCTGATGCTTATGTTCTAAGCTATCTCCCCAGTCCCTATTCCTTCTTAAAGTAAAAATACTTATATCATTTTGAGTTGCCTCTGTTAGAAAAAAAAAAAAAAGAAGAAGAAGATGAAACATAATCTCCTGGCAAAGAGGGCGTGGCTGCAAAAACCCATGAATTCCAGAGCATTATCACTCAGATGAGACAAACTATGAAAGGATTGACATAGCTACAAAACATTAGAGACAAAGCACCGAACATTGATGTCATTGACACCAATTATCAGTTGAAGACTTGTTTTATGTATTTATAATCCACATATGTCATTTTCTGCTAAACAGTATGATTCCTTCTTTGTCTACAAATTATCTAGAAGGAAATAAATGTTTATATATAGACCACTTACTGTAAGATCTCACGCCTAATTTCAAGGCAAGTACTATCAAAATAAAGTAAAAGAATAACACACATTAAATGAGAACAACATCCACACGCTAATATTCCCCCAGGATCTTCCTGACTTTTCCTGTCCCTATTAATTTCAATTTCCAGGATGTTCCTTAGTTCTGGACTGGGAATAACTAACATCAAATTGAAGGTAAAAATATATTTAATAACAATAATGATGAAACCTGTTCAAAAAATAAGCTTCTAACATTTATAGCATCTAGTTATGGTGTCCATGAGGGAAAAGTTTTCAGAAGCTGAAAAAAATGGTTAACTGAAAATATTCTAAAGGTACTGAGAAGAATACAATGCATTTACAGCAAAATTCAACATTGAAAAAGGAAAATATTACAGTATCCCATCAAAACTCTATTTCCAAATATCTTAAGGTTAACAAAACTATGAACACCTTATTGCATTATCTGTGTAAGGTGGATTCTGAAGGCAGAACAAAAGAAACCCCAAGGCAATAAAAATGAAATCTGAGTATTTGGCAAAAACCTACTCAGAAGATCATTGGGGACCTGACTTATTTGTTTGGTTAAGTTTCTCATTTGATTCCTTGTCAGTGAAAGAAAATGTTCATTATAGCATGCAGATAATTTTCTATCTTTTAATGCACTAAAATAGTTTTACACAAAAAATTTTCATTTGTCAAATGCCAAACATCTGCACCCTTGATTATAGATCCACTACTGAGAGTTAGATTTTTCAAGTACCATATGTCACAGGATTTCACATCAGCTAAATCTTTCTTTATGCACATTCAAGCATGTACTTTTGCGTGTGTGTGCATGTGTGTGTATGTGCACATGTTCATGCATGTGCACATATATGTGTGTAAGAAAAAGTGGAAAGGAGTACATGCTCTGGGTGTGTATGGCCACAGATGCATAAAGTAAAGAAATAACATCTGGCACCTAGAAAAGAAAAGGAGTAGAGGCAATATGAGAAAAAGCTAACCAAACTTGTATATGAGCATAAAAATTTCAAACACACAACTGCTTATAGTTACAGACTATAACACTCTTTAGGATCACAAATGTAGAGTTTGTATAATAAAATCATTAAAAGGATAAGCTGTGTATCATTTCTAATGTCTTATCTATTATTTTCTTCTTCTCTTTAAAAAAGTAAAAAAGACAAAAGGTGGCAAAAGAGAAAAAGATAATTTTAAAGAGATTTTATTGTAGAATTATCCCATAAATAAACATTTAAGCATAAGATATATAATATATAAAAATTCTAAATAATAGTTTTAGCCAAATATACAACTCATTCTTACCCAAACCTGGCTTCATCCATACAAGCATATTTTCCACGAGATTTTCCTGGCTTTCCCTACTTTATTAATTTCAATTCCCAGCATTTGTTCTCTTTGTATTAATGAGTGTTTAATCTGTCTTCTCTAAATTTAAATGAGACAACCCACTATATAACAATGGGCCTGGAGTCAGGGGACACACTTATGACCACAGCTTGTCTTCTAATTAATGATGCAGCCTGCACCTGGTACAAGTCATGCACACCTGCCTGGTGTAAGGCAAGCTCCTATTCTAGACTTTCTGATCTGAAAGGTGAGATGTTTAAGCCTGAATTTACTAAGGCATGTCAAACATCTCATAGAAAGGAATACAAACTGGTGGTTCTTCTTCCCCTTATCTACCCTAACTAGCTCTACAGCTGACATGACTAAAGAAGAAAGACAAGAAAACAATGCAAAAGATTATGGCTGACTTCGCACACACACACATGTAAACCACAGTTATTTGAGCCTTATGACTCACTACAGAACTTGCTATGTGGTCAGAAGCATTCTGACACACTGGAGGACATTATTAATGCATAAGATAATTCCCTCACTTTTTTCTTTTCTCCTCTCCGTCATCCCAGTTTTTCCTTCCCTTTGAACAGTTTCTTTCCCTTTCACAGTATCTATTGCACCTTTCAGATTTTATTTACTCTCTCAGGTTCTTATATTAGCTAGATAATACAATGTTCGGGTCTGATTTATTTCTCTTATGAGTATGGACTCTAGTATATGCATTTAACTATAAAAAGCTTCAGGTTTATCTTGCTTTATAGCAGAGAAATAGTCTACAGTATAAAAGTATCACATCTTTTCAATTCATTCTTCAGCTTCCTATCATCTTCTTTCTGAAAATCTCTTTTGTTTCTATCATTTTATTACTGAACAAAAGCTATGGTCCTCATTCTCATGGATCCTATATATCCTGTCCTTAGAGAACTTACAACAGAATTAGATAAGTATCCTAAAATGCGCTAAGAAAGTAAACACAAGAAGACTCATAAGTAATGAGTAGCCCTGAAAACGGAGACTGTAATGAAGATATGAATAGCTAAGAAAATTCACAGAGGAAGGAGGATTTCACTCATTCAGCTTTTACTGGATGAATATTCTGCATAAGGCTTTGAAAGAATGGTTCTTTATCTCATGGAGCTTATACACTAGTAGGAGACTGGTGTTAGGAAGGAGGTGCATTTTACTATGTCAGAAGTAAAAAGAGAAAGCAGACTAGTAAGAAAACTAAGAGGGAAGATGCCAGAAGTGATACAGTAAAATTTTAAAAAAAAGGAGACTGGCAAGTGCAAGGGCCTGAGCTCAATGCCCAGTTCCACCAAAAA
>NDGN011299569.1:0-14505 GCA_002564285.1 Tympanoctomys barrerae
CTCTCTGTCTCTGTCTCTGTCTCTCTCTCTCTCTCTCTCTCTCTCTCTCTCTCTCCCTCTCTCCCCCTGTCATATAGGGTCTTGCTCTGTAGCTCAGGCTGGCATTAAACTCACTGTACTCCTCCTGCCTCAGCCTTCCAAGTGCCAAAATTACAGGGCTGTGGCACCACATATGGCATGAAACTTATTTTTTGTGCCATGATATGTGACACAAAGAGCTGTAGTCCAAGCTCAGTTGCTGACGAACACAGGAAGACCGCTTTGCAATGACAATAGGAAGCTCTCAAATATGTGTGTTTAGAGGTCTGAATGGGAAAAAAGATTTCTCTGCAACAAAATATTCCACATTGGAAGATCAACCTGAGCATCAGAAGAATGATGGTTCCTCTCAATAGAGATCTTGATGCCATTGTGTGATTTAACTAAGAAAATTCTCATATATCCTGCACATTTCCTTGTAGATTTCAGGGACATCTATTAATTCTCAAGCAATAAAATGTTGTCCAAAAGGTACACTGCAGGTGTGGCTTCCTCTAGTGACCTGCTAAACCCAGACTAGGACAGATGTCACAACCTGTCTACATAAACTCTAATAAACAAATGTTTTATTTTTTTCTCTAGTGTTAAAAGGCGAGTTATAAGGGATGGAGTCATAACTATTGTTTAGCCAGTTATCATTTATTTCCTTCTTCTATATTTCCTTTAAGACTCTGGAAGAACAAAATACAATAACAGGGTTTTAACAAGAACAGATTTACAGTTTATTCTTCTGCCTTGTACAACAACCTGTGTCGTGGCTGTAAGTAGACTTCTTGAGGAATCTCATGCATGGCTCATACCATCAGCACCAGAGAACATAAATGTCACTCCAGAAAAGGCTGAAGGTGTCTATTCATCATAAGAAAGGGCCTTTGCTTGTCAGGCCTTGGTATGAGAAGGTTTGATTATAGGTCTCCTCATTTCTCCACAGATGTGTATATTCCCGTATACTTTCAGGTTCCTCCCAGGTGGACCATGGTTGATACTAGTGATCTGAAGCACCATTTTTCATTCAGTGCCTTCCAACCCAATTCTAATGCTTCATTTCGATATCAGAACTCATGAGAATCCTGTGAGTCTTAGGCACAGACTTCTTCCTCAGCTGGCATACCAGGAGGTCCTGGTCCATCTGCAGCTTGCAAGTAATGAGAGATGAATAACCAACACACCTGGAGCCTGCAGCATTCAGATGGAGGTACGTGTCCATCAGCTCTGGCTTTAATTAGAATTCTTGTGTTCTTAAAGGTAGAAAATGCTAGGCACTTGCTCCTCCTGCTCTAATTCCAGGTAACAAGCATTCACCGGGTCCCTCTCACACACTGCTTTGGACTAAGTATAAAGTGAGCATGCATGGTGTGTTGTTTTACCCTACAGTGGCTTCTCTTGCAGGTGACCTTCTCTCCCATAGGGAAGTTGACCTTGAAGCCTTAGCACCCTAGAGCAGTAGATTCAGTGCGTGCTGCTAGAATTCCTGGGATTTTGGAATTCTTGGAGTAGCTCAGCTATGTGTCTATGAGGGGGCTAAGGTCATAATTGTGAAGCAAAATCACATGGAAATAGAAATGATATAAAAGCATTTTTCCCAACACTGTAGAAGACATGAAAGTACATCAAATACATGAAACCTATAGGGAAAAATTAGTAAAAAACTGCATGCTTTTCTTTGTTCCACAGAATTATAGACACTCAGCGTGCAGGGAGATAGCTGTGGAGAGACACAGAAACTAGTGTTAGATTTGCAGGAATCCCTGCTTGTCACACACACCTGTGACAGTAGACATGTGACTTCAATGCCTTGGACCTGCTTCCCCACTGGGGCTCCTTGAGATTGTCGCATAGGCACCCAAGAGATTCGTGAGCCCAAGTATTTCACATCTGCATGGTGTTATAAGTGGCCCTCCTTTCTACTTCCCTTGCCAAGATGATGTCTTGTCTTCCTAGCCTGCCATCCCTCAGGTACTAAATGAAAATCATTTTCTTCCTTTCACCAAAGTCCAAGAAAGTAAATTGATAGCAGATAGAAAATGTAGCAAGAGAAAAACCACAAAAATGGATACTGCACATCTGTGGGGGAAAAAATGAGCCAAGATACCACAAAGACAAAACACTTAGGATTATTGCTTCTGTTGTCAGAGGGTGAGAATAAGGTCAGAGATTTGAGACTCTTGGCTGAGGCTTCTCTGGGAAGAAACAAGGCCAACTAGATCTGCACATCTGGTTAAGCTCAGCAGTTCTGTGGCTGCTGTATGTTGACAAGTTTTCAAAACTACACATAAAAATGAATCCCTCACAGATAACTTGGGGACTCGCAGTGCTTGATCCTTTTGCTGAATGTGCTTTGTTGACATCAACAATGGTGGAGTTTACGTTGGTCAAGCAGGAGTCAGCAGGGGAACAAACTGAAGCTTATTAATGACTTCCTCACTCCACAGTTGTGTGGACCAAGTCAGACCTGTTCTGCTTTAAACAAAACAGACATTCAGCACTCGCAAAAAGGAAAACAAGATTCCAAAAGCTTGGAATACCTGATCTGGGGAGAACAGAACGGGAGTGTTGCAGGACTGGAGGCCCAGACCTGTCTATAGAACAGGATATGTCGAATAAATTGTAGCAGTTGATTGAGGGACTACTGAAAGTGATCTTCTGTGAGATGAATCAAATATGTCATCGCATGTAGGAACTGTACAGTACAGGTCTCATCGTGCATGACTCAAACACCATGCAAGTGGTGGCAAAGAGTACAACTGCAAAACAAAAAGGCTAGTGTTAGTCATTTTGCTCTGTCTTAAGAATCTCAGGATCGGTGCGAGCAGCACCAAGGCCTAGTGGCCGGTGTGTTATGTGCGGGGCAGAGGGTCTGAGTAAGCCACAGTCCTCATCCACCCATACAGTATGTCCTTTCCAGGCAGAAACAGGTTTAGTTCTGGTAATGGTGCTGGCAGTGTTTCCACTCTGCCTCTGTTCTTCTTCTTGTTAATATCCTCCAGACTTTCCTCTTCAATCAAGCATTCATGTCTTGAGCAGCATGAATTTGGGGGTCACTAGAAAGCACAGTGTCACTTATTGAATTTAATCAAATAATAATGTCCATCCTTTTGGGCCAAGAGAGGCTTTTCATGAAAGGACACATAGTCAATACAACTTAGGTGCTATGGGCCCTTTATTGGTCATGCTGAGATTTAATTGTAATTTTTCTTTCTTAGCAACTTTGGAAGAAGACATTTAATCCTTCACTGCACATTATGATGGAAGGACCTAAGGTCAGAGGTGTCCCCCCATGTAGCTATTTTGAGGTGGCCATGCCCAAGATGGCACTGCGTCCAGAGGAAAGGAAAATTAAATTGAAAAGAAATATAACTTGTGTCATAGTGACAAAATTTAAACCTCTGAAGCAAACTATTTTTGGAGGCTGGGGAGACAGCTCAGTGGCATAAGCTTCTGACTGGCATGCACATAGTCCCAAGTTTGATCCCTGGTACTGAAAAAAAAAAATATATATATATATATATGTATAAACTATTTTAAAAGCTAATGCTTTCCATAAGCTCTACAATAAAAGGAAATTTCTTTCCTTTCTTTTCTAGTATTATTAGTATTTAATTTTACAGCCTGTATTACAAATATGTCTATATTGTCACTTGAGAAAACACATGTGACAATGAAATGCAGTTGAAGGGGATGGTGAGAATGTACTCCTACTGCCAGGTTTGTCATTGAATTGGAGAGATGTTGGAAAGTTCTTCAACATCTCTCAGCCTAGGGTGTTTGTTTCTCTCTTTATTTTTCTTTTCCCTCCTCTACTTCCTGTGCCTTGTTTCTTATAACCATTTGATGGATTTACACTGTGCTGCATTACAATGGGTCTGAGAGTGCAAGCATGAAAAAACCACACACTTAACTTGATCACGGAGGGCTGAAAGAAGTGGAGTGACATTCAAATAAACAACATAGCAGGGGAATACGCGAGCTAGAGCTATCAGTGGTGTGGGACACCAGGGCGTATTTCTATCCGCAGTCACAGAAGTGCTAGAGCACTGGAATAAGGGGAAGCTTTTCAAGCCCTGTGCGCACGCACATCCTTTCCCTTTCCTGTAGGCCGTTGGGACTCACCTATTCAGCTCAAATGGGATTGAGCCGCCTGCTTCGCGGGCAGAATGGGCATGTGCTCCAAGCCCTCACAATTGCCTGTGTCTTTCATAACACTGAGAAATTTGTTCCAGAACATATATGCAGATACTCTTCCAAACCTAACCTAGAACATCTGACATGAACATAAGGGAAATCGCACAATTTATTTTAGTTACTTATATCCATGACCATTAATTATAAATAAAATAAGTTTTAAAGTTACTTGCAGAAATTTGCTTCTAAGTAGGCAACAACCATTTTAGAATTCTCCAAATCAGGGGAAACTTGATATAAGCAGAGAGGAGAATAAAGTAGACTGCTTTCGTGTCACACAAAATGTACTGATGAAATGCGGGGTTACCTAAACCTATTTGTTGTGCAGTCCAATGAAACATCTGCCCACAGGACCAAGTGAGGCAGTGTCTAAAACGGCTGCCTCCCTGCTGCAGGGCCAGAGGGCCACCCTGGAGCCAAGTGTAGAGTCAGGGAAGGAAGCTTGTGCTGAGGGCTAAAGAGTCTGTGGGAAGGCTGAAGAAACTGGAAAGCGGTGCCCAAGGGAGCTGGTGAAGACTGGAGCTCTTCCAAGAAAGAAAATAATTCCTTCTGAAGGTTCTACCACATTCAGTCTCCAAGCCCGTTGGTTGGTGTTAGCCACATCCCGGGTAGTCTTACCCTTCAATTTGCTGGCTTCCATGTCAGTCATATAGGCCCACCCCAAACAGCTCTACTCTGCAGGACACTTCTTGCTCAACTTGAATTGGCACATCGCAATTCACTGTCACAATTACACATTGGAGGTAAAATCGTTCTTTGTTTTGGCAATAAATAAAAACATAAACTGAAGTATTTGTCCATCTAGAAATAAGATATAAAGAAGAAAAATTTAAAAGAAAATCAATAGCAAAAGCATCCTAAAATAAAACTTACAGAAGCTAGCATATAAGTAATGTTGCTATTGCCCTAGTTTGGATGTTTGGGCGGGAAAGGGGGGTTAGTGACATGGAAATCAGTACTTTAAAGGCCCTATTTGAATAGTTAATATCTTAAGTTCATATATAATGAAAGAAAACCTGGGAAAATGTTTTAGATCTTAAATGTTACATCTTTATAGAAATGCTATGCTAGAAAAAATATTTCACAAGTACAGAAAATAGCAAGGAAACTAATGTGCATTGAAGCTCATTGGAGTTGTTCCATGATAGTTTCAATTATGGGTTCCTGCTTTCTTTCTTGCTGGAATTTCAAATCTGCACATCTTGAATTGTTTAAACAGCCCTGGTCTTGAGTGACATTTTCAACTTAGACCACACAAAACGGACAACCTACAACCAACGAATAATAATCTACTAAGAGCAAAATTTAAAAGAGACAACCACCATGAGAAAGATAACTATTTATCAGATAGTAGACAATCCAAAAGGCTGATACAGTAGGTATATCCCAAGGGAAGGAACAACTGGGATGAAGGAAAGGAGAAAAATAAAAGGAGGAATAGAAAAAATAAATATATGTGTATATATGTAGGATACCTTGAATAATTGCATTGCTGATTTCTGCTGGTTTATTGAAAGGAGCAGTTCATGGTGTCCAGGGGTTGGAGAATGAATAAATGGAACACAAGATATTTGTAAGGCAGAAGTTAATTTGTATGATAATGCAAAGGTGGACACAAGTTGACCATTTGTCGAAAGTATAGTGCATGACACTCCAAAATTAGTGTGAACAGTGAGCTAAGTGACAATGGCTCAAAGTATATTCACTAACTCTGAGAAATAGACCCCCTTGGAGGGGGCTTTGGTACTGGAGAAGGCTGTTCCATGCGTATGGGTAGAGATGAGAGGACACTCACTGTCTTTTGGTCAATTGTACTATAAATGTGTGTGAAAAGTAGAAAGCTGATGATGGAGATAGTCACTATCACCATGTAGGAATTAATGAAGTTGTCAAACAATCTCATGTAGCATTAATAAAAGGATAAACAAATAGACAAAGAGACCAAAATAGGGAATCTAGATACAGTTGCAATGTGCATTTTTATACTTTTTAGTGCTTAGGTTCCTATTTAGTATTAAAATACAGATTATCCCTACTTGAAGTGAAATGTGTGAATAACCAGTCTATAATGCTAAGAAGAAAATGTCACTAAGCATCTTTAGTTGATTTCAAGATCAAGGATTTCTGAAACAGATGAGACATGACACATGCAAGCAACATGAAAGAAAATTGTAGGAACTGATGCCAGGGTACAGATCATAGAAACTGAACACCAGCAATGAAAGCGAGAACGTTGTTCCTCTCATTGAAAGAGCATGATGGCCACAAACAATCATGCTGTATGTTTTCATAAATATCTGATTGGCTTTTTTTCCTGTATTTTGGACAGGGTCTACAGGGTCTACAGGGTCTCACTACGTAGGTCAGACTCATAGTGATTCTCCTGTTTCCAACCTCCCAAGTACTGGGATTATAGGACAGCACCATCATGCCTAGTCTCAATTGCTGTCTCAGCGTGCCCCGCGGACAGGGCCAGCAGTGCGTGCTAGGGATAGAACCCCAGCTGCTGTGCTCTGCCTAAGCAGCTGCTTTCATCTGCTGAGCTATCAGGCCAGCCCTCTGATTGGCTTTTTTAAATGGTCAGATGATACCAAAGTTTGAAAGTGTGTGAGGAGGTATATTAATGTAATCATATTAGAAAAAAAATTGCAAATACCAGGCAGAATAACACTTTTAAATGTCTAGCCTAGGGGATACTGTGCCTGTAGTGAAAGAAATATATTAACAGCTGTGGTCATTGTAGCATTCTTTTTCTTTCCTTTGGCAGTGTGACCCAGAGGGTTTATGCTGACACCATGAGCCCCCATGGTCCCACACCTGGGCCCAGCAAGCCTGGCTGTGACAAGTCTCCCCTTTTGTTTCCAGGTCCCTGCAGACTGGCCCGTGGGCTCACTCAGCACTCAGGAGCACTCTTTCACGTGAAGTGTGTGTATCAGGGCACCAGCACTACTCCACGTCTGCTGTAGCCCCTACTGCAGCGCTCCGGTGAATTAAGTCCAACTTCAGCTCTAAGTGAGGCCTGACCTCTGTCAGTTCTATGCTGTGCTCTGTAAAAAAGCAGAAAAAATAGAAAATGTTTAACACACCTTGAAGCTGAACACAAGGAACTTGTTCCTTGCTGAGTGCAAAGCCAGGAAGGACAATCAAGAGATGAAGGAGTGAAGAACAGTTTAGAGTGTTCAGCAAGATTCCTAGTGCAGAGCCTGGGACAAAAAAAAGCAAGGGACTCTTGCCGGAGGAACTCCTGCATATTTGCACAAGGGAGACACCATTGGATGAGAAGTTGAGCTCAATTCATTTTTTAAATATTTTACGGGCACATCTTTGGAGGACACAGTGGTAGCTTCCATTTTGGTACACGTGCAAGGCCCAGAGTCTGCCTCTGCCCTTCTCTCCTGTCTTTCCTCTTGCTGTGCACCTCTTAGTTCTCTTCCAATTTTCAAAAAGATCCTTCTCCTTTTTTTCCTACCATTGATATTTTATTTGATCTTTGTATTTTGAGTTTCTCAAATAAGAGAGCAATATTTAAGTTCCTGTCTGACCTGTTGAACTTAACAGGCGTGTCTGATCTATTTCAGTCCACCTGAGGGTCTCAAGGTGTACCTATTTCGGTACAAATAACTCAAGTTTATCTTTCCTCATTGCAGAGTGGTTCTCCATTGTGTGTAGACACCATATTATGCTTTATCTAATCATCTGATTTTTGGATATATAGGCTAATTCCATCAGATAGCTCTTAGGAGTTATGCTTCTTCATATCTTGCATGTTGATAACTGATGTGCAGAGTCATCCCAGAGTGGATACCTCAGCAATAGAATGGCACTGAAGCAAAACCGAACAAAGTCCAGTCAGTGGGGTCTGGCAGTGTCAGTTGCCTCAGCCTGGTTCCTTATGGTTCTCTTGGTGAGACCTAATTGGATGAGGAAAGCAAATCAGAGCGAAGCAAAGCAAACAAAAAGTACATCTTACTGGGCATGGTGGTGCGCACCTGTAATCCCAGCTCTTGGGAGGCTGTAAATAGGCAGATCACTATGAGTCTGACATAGTAGTGAGACCTGAACACCCTGTAGACCCTTCCCTAAAATACAAAAAAAAAAAAAAAAAATCTTTTTTTTTTTTTTTTAATTTCTTAATGTAATGTCTTCCAGAAGTTTCTTTCCTGGGAAACACTCATGCTAAAAAATACAAACTCCTTCATAACAGCAAACAAATAGCAAGTAGTTTTGGAGCAAATAAATTAAGCGTCATTCATTCAGTGCAACATTTCCTTTCTTGAAGTTTTGCTTTTATTAGTACATGCTGTCAGTACACAGGAGCCACTTCTCATGGAAACTTGGGCATGTGCATAGTACTTCTCCATTCCTGCTCAAGCCCCTCGTCCCCCACACTTCATCTCTCAGTCTCCTTTCCATTTGCAAAGCATTGGAATATTGTAACAAACTAAATTGTAACTGTGTGTTTGTGTCACTGTTTGAGTGAAAAACATTGATGTTCAGTGCAAAAATTAAATTATAAGCCTACATGTATTAATTTGCATTAATATGTATCAATTTATACCTTGTGGTCATTGAAATTTAAAAAACCTACTACCTGTAGTGTATAAATGATTACTAGGAGCTTAGGTACTTGCTGAGGAAGACTGTGAGCATTAGTTGTATCTGTGGTGCTTGATTTTATAAAATAGAGAAACAGGAAGAATACAACACAAAGTTAACATCTGTTTAATCTTGGAGGCTAGAGCTGAGGCGTCTGTTTTGTTATTTTCTGTATCTCTCCATATGTTGAAAGTGGTTTGTAATTAAAGTAATACACGGATGAGTAGGAATTAGTCTGGTAGAAAAAAGCTGAAGATGCATTGCACACAGAATGGAACAAAGAAATTCTAAAGGAGCACAAGGCTTCGGGGATCACAGAACTTTGGCTGGACCTGGCTCTAGCTCCCTGCAAGGAATTAGGAGAGGGCAGAGACCCCGGAAGTGGCACTGAGCTTGGTGATGACATGGTCCTGGGTGAAAGTTTGACCCAGATGTGTCAGCATGCTGGGCAGAACTATTGTCCCCTCCAAGAGCTTGGATCTAAGCCCTCAAAATGTGGGAGTGGTTGCACACAAAATGGAGCTGGGGGATGTGCCAGGAGAAGGGCTGACCTGGGATGCGTGTGCTCTGTTTTCTGTGTGCACTAATGTACTCAGGGAAACAAACTTGGTAGATTCAAAATCAATATGTGGATTAGAACTTGGTGCTCGCTGATTCCAAGCTAATGACATAACTCGATTTCTTAGGCAAATGGGGCTGAAATCTTCATTGGGAGGATTAAGCAAGACTTTCTAAGGGAGCTCACCAAGCTGTGTAGTGGTTTACTATTGCAATTAATGTAGTGCTTTCTATTAATTATGGTAAAACAAGACATTACCAATATTTTCTTAATAAAAACTGGGGCGGGCGGGATAGCTCAGCAGACTAAGTGCCTGCTTAATGTGCTGAGCCTGGGACAGAGTCCAGGCATGGTGGTGCATGCCTGTAATCTCAGTGCTGGGGAGGCTGAAAACAGGAGGATTACCATGCATCGTACCTGCATAGTGAGACCCTGAGCCAAGTACACAGATGAAAAGAAAAAAAAAGACTGAAAAATAAGAACCGCTTTGTGTAGAACCCTTAGAATGTTATAGATAGTAGAATATATATATATATACGTCTACATATGTTTTATATTTAAATATTTTGATATTTATTATTTTGATGCAAAATTTGTCAAGCTTTCTTACAAGAGGAGGAACACCGGACCACATAAGAATGCCTTAACCTGAAAGAACCTGAGAGCTATGATTTTGCTCATTGCTTCAGAAACCCAGACAGCTCTACGCTGCAATGCAGTCATCTCCAGGTTTCCAGTGTGGTGGTTTTAGTGACTAAGAAGCTAAATTATCTGCATGCAGAAGTTACAAATTTCCATTGTAAAGTATATTTCTTTAAAATGAGGATTGAAGACATTTAAAGAAAAGCACACGTATAAGTTCCTTTTGTTCTTGTTGTTTTTAACTCTTATTTCTGTGGTACAGGGTCTCCCTACACAGCTCTGACTCATACCGTTCCTCCTGTGTTCAGCCTCTCCAGTGCTGGCTCCAGGGATGTACCACCAGGCCCTGTTTCGATGGCAGCTTGGCGCGGCGGGCAGACAGCGTGGCATGCAATGCCAGTGACCTGGTTCCGTGCCCTTGTCAGGCAGGGGCTTACACTGCTGAGCTGTCTCTTTGGCGCAGGATATATAAGTGCTATATCAAGCTCTTTCATCATTCAATTAAAAGCAAATAAAACATATAGACAGTACTTGAAAGTGGAATGCTACAAATGTTGACGTTATCTTGTTTTAGCCAATTCTGTTATCTAATAGCTTAAAATTAGAACAAAACTACAGTCAAAAGAAATTGAAATATATTTTTATACCACCTGGAGAAAAGGAAATTGTTTTAGTTTTTATTCAGTTTTTCAGCGACACTTAAAAAAAGTACCAATCTTTAAAACTACAGTAATATTTTGATTAAGATGCATTTTCCAAAACCAAGAAATGAATACTGACATAAAATTAATTTGCTATTAGGTACTGTACTATTAGTAATAACAATAGTATCAAACTCTAACTATAAGCTTATTCTTGCTTGAGGATCAAATCTAGGATGTCAGACTGCAGTTAGGGCACTATTTTAAAAATCTAGCCAATCTGGAATTTGTGTCTCTGACACATTGTCCAAAGTGCATACAGTGGAGGGCATTTCTGCTACATGCTGCACAGCCTTCATTCTGGGTCGGAAATGCAAGTGCTCCAGATGACAAGTCCATTGTCTCAGCTGTGAGTCATCAAATTACAGCTATTTGTGAGCTTTAAGCAGGACAGATGTTTCTTACAGCTGCATGAAGAGCCAGCCTCTGCACAACCATGTAGCGTGCATTTTGGCTTCTTTGCATTGTGTCTTGCTGACTTTTCTCTCATTGCTGGGACAATACTCAACACCCAAACTTAAGGAAGGAAAGGTTTATTTCGGTTGCAGTTTGTGAAGGTTTCAGTCCATACTCAGCTGGCACCAAGGCAGAGTGACACACAGCAGAGGGCAGCCCTACACGGTGGCAGAAAATAGCAATGAGTTAAGGGAGGAGTCGTGGCTGCAGCAGCTGGCAAGCCTTTCTCCCTTCCTTAGACTGTGTTAAGGCTGTCTGCCCCAGGACAGACCCAGCATTGGATCATGAATTAAGCACAAACTCTAGCAGCCTGCCTCAGTGCCTGTGTGAAGTGTTAGGGTCACCTAGACATAAAGTGTAGCAGACAGTCTCCCTTCAAATTCTTGTTCTACCTTGCAAGCACTTCAGAGCATTTTCTAAAATCAGTTGCACAATCAGGTAGACAATGTCCTCCCTACACAATGACTTTGCTCCAAATTTGCTGTGGTCTTTCCTACCTGCTCCTATATGTTATACCTTGCTTGCTCCATGTTTTCTGTATTTATTATAGTAAAATTCACCTGAATATTTTCATTATCTTAGGATCCCTCTCTCTGATTATCAAATAAACTAATCTCATGCAATCATTAAGAACATTACACTACAGTCTTCCTGATGGAGAAATTTCACTCCATCCTTCTCTGCTAGTGTCTGCTGTCACCTTCCAGAGATACAAGTGCCATTCTTGGAACCAAGGTCTGAGCACAGTTCTCTTCCACAGCCTGGTTATGCTGTGAAGGTCAAAGGACAACATGCATTGTGGCAGAAGAGGCATCTCAACAATGATGAAGTCAGAGAGGCTTCTCCTAAACATGGAGGCAGGGCTGGCCACATAGCTAAGCAGATTAAAGCGCCTGCTTAGGCAGACACAGGAGGGACTGGGATTTCAATCCCTGGGAGTGCTACTCCCCACCAGGGGGTGTGGGCGCTGAGATGGAGTGATTGAGACCGGGCATAGTGGTGAGCTACTATATTTGCTGCATTTGGGAGGCTCTAAACAGGAGGATCACTATGAGTTTGATCTACATAGTGAGACTCAGTAGACCCTATAGACCCTTCCCTAAAATACAAATAAATAAATAAACAAACATAGTAGCAATATGTTTTATGTTACTTCTGCTATGGATGGAGGAGAATTATAACTCTCAACCTGCTAAACATCCTATACACTGAATTTGTACCTCTTGAAATTGAAGAATGGGGTAGGGAGATAGCTCAGTAAAATAAGTGCTTTCCTGGCAAGTGCAAGGTCCTGATTTTAATTCCCAGTACCACAAAAAAAAAGAAAGAAAAAAAAGAAATTGAAGCATGAATTCTAAATAATAGGAGTTTGGAGTAGGACCGATTTATTGAAAGATAGCTTCTGAGAGATAGGAGGGGTCCCAAAATTGCTTTGCCATTTAAGTCTTTTTCCAAGAATGTTTCATAGAGGTAAATCACAAGGTGGGTACAACATGGGTCAAACTATAATCAATAAATAAAATATAAGTATTGGCCTTTAGGTAATATTGATCCAATAGGGAAGAAGGCATACAGCAAAGGTACACTGGTGACATCATGAAACATGGTTATGACTTCTAATTCAGGGACATTTTGGAAAAGAAATAGGTCCAGGTGTCCTCCAAACCCATGTAAAGGTTTTATGTATACCTGGACTTAATGGACTGGGTGCTACCAATTGTAGTGTAATCTCAAATTTCTATTCATCTTTAGGAAAGTATGCAATATTGCCCATTGTGGTTTTCATCTTGAGCCCTTGCCTTCTTCAGATGTGCTTTCACCCAGCTTTGATGTCTTCTTAACTTCTGCACTGGCTTCTTTGATGGCTTGTCACTGTCTGACTGCCTGTTAATTTCTACCTGACTTAGCTGCCTGTGATACTACTATCCCAGAGCACTGATCCTGGTTTGATGAAATGTTTATATTAAATGGCCTTTATGGGTGACCTTCTTTGCTTGGACCTATAGTCATGCTTATATCTGGACCTGATGTGCAGGTTGGATGCATCTATGGCCTTCTGGTTAGTCCCTATTTGGGCAGAACCTGGTCTCGTCTGCAAGACTGATGACAAGATCCCAGCCTACTCTTGACATCTTCAGCCACACTCTGTCTTCCTGGAGGGTCTAACGTGAGCTGCTATTTCTACTTCGGTATTTCACATCTGCTTGGATGTCTTCTGGATTCCCAAGATCTGCTTTCATTGTTTCTCGGAGCTGGCTGTACACTATCTTCCTCCAGCTGCTACTGTCATACCCAAATCAGAACAGTCCACTGTCCCTCACCAGCTCAGCACCTCAGTGGGACTCTGTCACTCCCGGTCCCAAGCATGGCTGTGTCCTGGTCAACACCCAGCACTGCAAATGGGATCCTGGATCCTGGACTGGGCTATGTGGGTTCTTACATAGCTAAGTAATGTCCCTTTTCAGAAGATCTCTTTGAAAAGCACCTCGTTACCCAGAGCATGACTTTGAATGGTGCTAGCGTATCTGGGAGGAAATCAGGCAATGACTTTCCTGAAAACAAGGCTTACTCTAGCCTCACCCCACCACATTCGAAACATTTCCTGACTGCCCAGTACAGCGTTTAGTAAGTGCATGTTGTAAAGAACAATTTGAAAAGTTCAAATTAAATCCTCTTGCATGACCTATGAGAATTATAAAAATAATCCGAAGAAGTATTTTTAAACAGCTATACAGATACTTTAAAAAATAGAGTGTATACATTAAAAATAAACCCAGAGTAAAGTATAAATGTTCTACTAAAATAAGTTAAATACATACATCTGTATACATGATGAAGCACATATAAACATTATACATATGAATATGAATATTTAAATTATTTATGTAATCCTGTATTATGTTACATATATTTATATTGGTTTTAGATACACACACACTGAGGCCATTCATATGCCCTGTGTTATTGGGTATTGATTTATAAATAAGCAAAAATTGTTAGTGTCTACTTCAAAAATCATGCAGGCTGTGAGTCCATTTCATTTTAAAAAATAGATAAAAGAGCCCTTCAGTACCCATTCTGTCTCCAGCTGCCTCTGGGCACATTGCTCAGTTGGATTGTGAACACTTTACTTAAAATAATTCTCTTAAATCAACATGACAGAGTTGTTTCCATGACTCCCACAAGCATCAGCCTCAATTATTTTATTTTTATTTTATGTTTACTTCGTGGGTTTTGTCGGGGGGTTCTTCGGGCTCTGTCCCCCTCTTGTTCCCTCTCAGCAGATCTTCCTTGCTGTCTTGCCTCAGGTGGCCCTTCCAGAACCTTTTC
>NDGN011299580.1:0-18990 GCA_002564285.1 Tympanoctomys barrerae
CAGCCACAGCGCTGGGACCTGGGACAGGCTGTGAGGCAGACTTCTCGGGCCTACAGAGCAGCTGCTCTTCTCTAAGGACAAGCAAAGCATGGCCTTGCCATCGGCTCCCAGGGAGAGTCAGCCCAGCCTTTCCCTTTCTCCCAAAAGGGGGCCGGTGGTGATGCTGGCGCCTCAGCCCACTGTCTGCCTTAGGATCTGCCTTTACCTGGAGGGGAGACCTGACTACCTGCCACGAGTGATGGGCAGATGCCCCTGCTGTGGTTCAGTTTGATGAGATAAGGGGACCAAACAAAGATTGTAGTGGGTAGGAAAACAGTTGAGGCCATTGTCTGAGAGGTCAAGGGTTCATATTGATGGCAGTGGAAATCATTGACATGCCTTTTAGCAGTGAGTGGCAGAGTCCAAGTCACCTGGACCTAGGTGAGCCCACCCTCACCTGAACATGCTTCTGGGTTTCTGCAACTCAGGTGGGGGAGAAGCGCAGAGCAAGGGGCCAGAGACAGGGATGCGTATGGGCTCAGGGTTGGAGTGTGTGTGGAATATGAGCAGCAGAAAATCCCAAGCACATGGCTTAGACGAGAGGGGGTGTTCTTTCTTTCCCATCTGACAGGAAGCCTGCAGCGGGGCCATTCAAGGCTGATGTGGGGTTGCTGATCACAGTGCTATTGGCCTCTGTCTGTTGTTCTGCTGTCCTTGTAACATGCAGCACATGGGCTTTGTCTTCCTGGTCACAGGGTGACTTTGTCCTTTAAGTAAGAATGAGAAAAAGGTGAAAGGACAAGATGGAGTCCAGCTTTTTGACTGCCATTCAGCAGCGTCTATTTGTCCCTCTGTCCCACGAGCACCGTAGCCCAGGCCGTATGTGATGTAAAGGAGCCTGGAGAATGTCACTCCACCAGATTTGCTTAATGGAGGAAAGAACAGAGGTCCGGTGAGCAGCTGAGCTCCTACTGTCTTCTGTGAGTTTCCTTTTCCTCTTGTCATTTGATGCTCTTTGGAATTATCCTGACTGTTTACCCATTTTCTGGCTACATCTACCCCCAGGATGTGTTCTGTATGAGAGGAGGGGCCTTGTCGCTCTCTGGGTCCCACCCATTCGTCTTTGTCTTATTCCAGAGAGATGGGTTTTGTGCCTCCAGGTCCAGATTAGAGATCCTGAGCACAATCCCTGCCCCTCTCAGCAGAGAGAGTCAAGGACTTTTCTGACATTCTGCACACAATTGATTTCAGCAGCCTGGTTGCTCAGCTCCATCTCTGGGATCTTTTTCTTTATTTGTTCTTATTGAACAAATTAACTAACATGACACTGGATACTGATTAGCAATTTGTATAGCAATAAAAAAAAAAACCTGGCAGAATTCAACTGTTTTGCTCTCAATTCTTAATTTCCATTTTTAATGTACTGTGTCTTCATTCATCTGATGGGGTTTCCTCTTACTGCTTGTCTCTAATGGAACAAAGCTCCCCCCGCCATCATTATGAACATTGAAGAACAATGAAAGATTATTCAGTCATTTTATAATTCAATCCAGGAATAGTTATGGCTTCCCCTTCCTTTGCCTTTGCTGTGATCGTTGTGGCATAAATGTGACTGCAAATGTGGCCTGGAGGTCTCTTTCTGAGCCTCGTCCACAGCTACTTGCACAGGGAGAGCAGGTTCCGCCCTTCCTGTTGTGATGTACGTGATCAATGCAGGCAGCCCCTCCTCTGGAAGTTCTTTACGCCTGTACTCTGCCAGCTCCAAAGAACCTGTGGAGGCTTCCACAAGTGTGGTTCTTCCTTGACCATGGGATTGGCCATTTATTTATCTGCTAGAGATTCTGGAGAAGGGGGACTTTGGTCTGTTTGCTGCTGTTTCCCTGTGGCCTCCTTGAGAGGGTGGTGGACATCAATGAATGTGAAATGTGTGCTTATAAAAGACTGACTAATAACAAAAGCCAGTATCCAAATGCATTCTCTGTGGCAGGCATTATTCTTCATAGCTTCAGTTTTTCCCACTGCCCTAGATAGTAAGTGCTATAATTCTGAATTAATGTAGGAGGACACGAAGCCAGAGAGCATGTGGGAGCAGCAGGGCTGGCCAGTGTGGTGGAGAGAAAGATCTGTCCCTGGGCAGTGTGGTGCCAGCACCCGCCTGCGTGGCTCTGTGCCGTGCTGCTTTCTCATCTGAATGAAAGCCACCATTTATTTCTGTAACATTTGGGCCAGGAAGCACAGCCTCCCTTTGTCTGACTCAGGGCATTCTACCAGGGGATGCCAGCCCCAGGTCCTTCGACTCCAGCAACCATCCGGAAGTAGAAATCAATGCAGATGGCTGAAAGCTGAATTGATCTAGGCCTTCCTTACCGCCTGACTTACTCTGGTCCTGCTGGCTGCCGTGGCCTCATATGCTTCTCCTGGGTACATGCGTGTGGTCGCCAGCAGCCTGAGAGGAGAGGGCACTCTGTACAGGGCAGTGGCCTCTGAAGAGCCCACCCAAGTGACAAGTCACCTTGAGTAATCCTTACTCGGTAGAATGCAGGTACCTATAGGCACCAGAGGCAACTGAGCAGGGTACTGTTGCCAGAAATGGATAGACCAGAGGATGAAAAGACAGAGAAGGAATTGAAAGTAAGTTTCTACCTATTTATTTCACTATCTATGAATATTAGAGAAAAGAGTAAGTAAAAGACAGAGAATAAGCTTGAATAAGCTTTGTGTTTTTAACCCATAGAGTAGCCTAACAGGGTCTTTCAAATAATGTGCGAGACTCTTGGAAAAAAATAATATGTCTTGCCATTATCATCTCATAAAAGCATTTTAACACTGTAAAACATAAATGGGCCAATCTTAGAAAAAATAAATAATCCATTAAGTTGGGTTCAGATGGTTAACATATGATATTTCATACATAGTCATAGGGGAGGCATTATTTATCCTTGATTTTGTCATCGTATGTGGTGACACATGCTTAAAGATGCTGTGGCTGGACTGCTTAAAGATAGGACAGGTTCCTGTGTGACTTTGAAGCTACGCATGCGCTAGACTGATGCTTCTGCACAGTCAAGACTCAATTTCAGTTGACCAAGGAGTGAGTGGATTTGCAAGTAGTGTGACTGTTTCTCCCCCACTTTCCCCCAGAAAAATCACTGGCCACCAGACAAACAGCAAGGGCTTGTGACATGCCCGGCACATGTTGTCATGAAGCTGCAGCTGTAATCCACAGGGCCAGTTAGAGACACAGTATGTTTGTGTGACAAGAAACACATGTCCCTTCCCACTGTGCATTCATTACCTGATCAGCAGCCAGATGGAAGGGCCTCTGGGGTCCAACAGCAAGTGGGTTCACTCTCTGGGAACCTGAGATAAGTGATCCAGGAGAGTGATGCCCAGCGTACTGCAGCATCTGGAAGCATCTCTTTGATGATGCCTTGATAAATGGCCTTGCTCGGAAACCTGAATATGAGCACAAAATAGGTCCATGATCCCTGATCCAGAAACTTCTGAAAACCCTATTTGGCAGCAAATGCTAGAATAACCTGACCTGAAGGTATTTGTGATATTTATCTTGCTGTATGTGAAAATTTGTTTGGTTGCAGAAGTGTGTGTGTGTGTGTGTGTGTGTGTGTGTGTTCACAGGACACTTCCTAGACTTTGGTGCGGGTCATTTGTAGCACACAGCTAGTGCACTGTATCACCTTTCTAACATCTGTGGAGTTCTGATTTCCTAAACACATTCTCCCCAAGAGATTTAGCCCTTGTCAGTACATCAGGATGGAGGGGGACCCTCACCCACTGCAGTCCATCCGCCTCCTTACATGGTTTTCCTCCTGCAGGCTGCCAGCCACATGGCTTCCTTTTGCCTGGGGAAGCAAAAGGAAGCCAGCCAGGCATGCTTGGAGCGCAGGCAGAGTGCAGCTCTTCCACAGCTCATGCCCACGGGCTCCCTTCCCCCAACCTGGCGAGTGGTTTTCTTAGTGTGGGGCACACAGCCCAGCCCGGGCTTACAGGGAAGGTGGGCTTAGGATCCCTGCCAGTGTCCTGGAGCCTTATTAGACAGCCTCACCCCCTCCAGGGGTCAGCAGCCCTTGTGACCCACCCAGCTCAGCACCCATGTGTTCTGAACACTCTCTTCTGTGTCCCACATCATGGTGCAGGGAAAATGACTCCCTTTGCTCAGGGCTTCGCTAAGTCCTAAGTAATTACATGAACTGCACTGCAGTATTAAGAGGTGAATTTGCTCTGTCTCTCCTGTCTCTAAATCCCTCGTACACTTGAATAAGCTTTGTGTTTTAACCCATAGAGTAGCCTAACAGGGTCTTTCAAATAATGTGCGAGACTCTTAGAAAAAAATAATATGTTGGGCCCGAGGAATTGTCCTGATTAGTAAGTGCTACTTAATAGACCACAATTTAAAGTTAGAGCATCAAGCAACCATATGCTTTTTAAAACTATTTTTTATTCTCTTTAAAATAAAAAGAGACACATTTAAAACTTCAGCTTCATAATTAAACTGCATTAAAAAACAAATTTGGGGCATCAGGAATTTAGGAGCCCTTGGCTGCGTGGGTCCTCTCTGACTCACATGAACTTTGCTGGGGTGAGCAGACTACCCTGGTCCCTCATATTCCACTGAAGCAGTCACATGGCTTCCCCAGGCTAGAGGGGTGGATGGACTCCTGCGTCTTAGGAAGCAGGGTGTGTGTGGGGGGCGGGGAGAGGAAGAATGCGTCTCAGGCACTTGTTGGATGGGTGATGCTAAAGTGCCTTAGAGAAACATTTTGTGCCGGGGCTTTCAGGTAGAAAGTGTGAAAAACTTTCTGATCCTAAAAATTTATGATGGAGGACACCTGTGATGTGACAGAGAACAACATCATTGTTTTCATGTATATATGTATGGAGAGAAAGGGAATTAATATGATGAGGTCCAGGATTGTCCACCAGTCGCCTCTTGCTCCTAAGCAACCTGTGTACCCAAATTTATATCTCTCTACTCCACCCTTCATTCCCTTGTCCCCCAAACTTCTTGTATTTCATCCCTGAAGTAAGAACCAGAGCTCCTCTGAAAAGCACTACAGCCATCCTCAGTGATAATTACTCCTGATGCCCCAATTATTATACCTATCAATAAGTGCTGAAAACTCCCCTAATATGAAGAAAACTTTCCTCCCACTGCAAAATAGAGAACAGGTTTTGTGGTGGATTGCCAACCGGTGGTCAACTTGTTACACCCTGCTGAACTGAACCAGCATGGTTCTGGGTGTGGGAGGCCCACCAGAGTCTTGTTGCCAGCAGCGTAAGAGGCAGAACTGGAGAGGAAGAGGTTTAGAAGCTGTTGGAGCTGTTGGAAGCTGTAGGAAGCTGTTTGAGCTGTTCAAAGCTGTTGGTTTTCCTGAAAGAGCTTGTTGAGCGGGCTTCTCTAATGAACTTGGCTGTTCTCATTGTTGAAGGAGCTTGGGACTTTACTGTTGTGGAGAATGGCTACGGTCTACTCTGGGGCGCCCTGGTCCTCACATTGAGCATTGCTTCCTGGCTCTGGAGGAGAAGATGGTACACTGCTGAGCCTCAAGGAGAAACTTGCCATGTTGGCTTTCCTGGTGGGGACTCAGTTTTCCTCCTCCTCCTCCTCCTCAGATGAGCTCTGGGCCTCACTGTCATTGAGGACAGCTGTGGTCCTTCTCAGAGGAGCCCTGGCTCTTACCTGGAACGTTGCTTCCTGGCTCCCGGGCAGCTCCCTCAGCCTGTTGGCACAGGTCCTTCATCCCACTGGCACAGACTTTGTAGCTTCCACCGCTGGCCTTTGGGCCTCCCCAGTGCAGATCCATGAAACAGGCCCGCATGAGACATTGTCATGGCCTCTAGGCCTCCAGTTGGACTTATGGGGTCATTGTTATGGGCTCTAGGTCTTCAGCTAGACTCATACAGGATATTAGAATCCAGGCCCTCACTTGTTCTTTAGTGTGTGGACAGGGTTTCCTGCACTCTTTTTGTCTATGACTCCAGGTGACCATTATAAATTATGTGTCCTGTATTATTCCCCTTGCCAAACCCCTGACCACAACAGTGTTTTCATACAAAGGCCTGCTGGTGCAGACGGCAGGAGCTTTGCTGAGAGTCAGCGTGGCTGGGAACCCACTGTCAGCCTCCTGCTTGCGTCTGGAGCATCTAGGGGCAGGGGGAGGCACTGGGGCGTGGCCCAGTACCCCACTTTCCTGGGCCCCAGCAGGCTTCTGAGCATCTCTACCAGCTCCCCGGCTCCCTGTTTTCTGGACACTGTCACTTCCTGACTCTGCTGGAGCACACCTGCCTCTAGGGCCTGGAGGCTGCAGCGGTAGGAGCTGGGCATTAGAGCAGCCTTCTAGAAACTTGGCCTGGGGTGGTGGAGACACTAACCTGCCGAGGAGTGTTTTTTTATTTCCCTGTGTTCAGTCAGCTCTTGCCTGGGCTTGCGGGCCTGTCATCTGATCTCAGCCGCTCCCCACCAGCTGTAAGTGTGCTATTAAAGGCAATCTTGCTGCCACCACTGTAAAATGCCCGCAGAGAGTGCCAGTGTCCTGGCTGACTGCTGTCTAGGGCATCTGTGTCTTCTGGCACAGAGGAGTGTGTGAAATTGAAATTGGTTTGGGGCTGGATTCTTTCAAAGGAAAAGAGTCTCTATCAAAGCCAGCCATCAGTCTGAATAGCGATGTACCCTGAGGCAGCCACCTCCTTGGCTTCCTGAGGATTAACTGCTTGGTGGCTTTGCGAGGGTGACAAGCTGCCTGGCTGCCCTGGTGCTTGGTCTCCTTCTCCTCTGGGAATTAGGGTCAGCTAAGGAGTCAGTGGTGTTTTCTATAGGAAGCCTGAGCCTGGGGTAACAGGGGTAACGGATCTTCGGGAAAAGAAGAACCAGATCCTGAAGTCCTGGGTATTCAGGGTACCCAGCACACTTTGGATAGTCCATGGTTTCCTGTTATTTGCAGTGTCGTTGCCCTTCCTCACTGGGGACTGAACAGTCGAGGACAGTGGTGCAGGCCACCCTGTCGTGCACTTAGAAGAGGTAGGTGAGGCCGCGAAGGAAACGGGGCACGGGAGGGCAAGGTGACTTGGGGTGGGGTGTGCACACAGGGCCGGGAGCTCTGTGTCCTGCTGACTGCTGTGGCCACCTGTGAAAGAGACCGAGAGCGCTGCACGAGTGCTCTGCAACCTTGTCAGCAATGTCCTTCTCCTAGAGAGGTGTCTTAGTTCACGCAAGCTATCCTAGCAGAAGGCCACGGGCTGGCTGCGTGGCTTTGTACGAACAACACAAACTCTTTCTCTTGGTTCTGGAGGCTGCAAGTCTGAGGTCAAGCTGCCTGTGCCTGATTCAGTGCTGCCCGCAGCCCATTTCCTGGTTTGTACATCAGGGTTTTCTCAGTGTCTTCCTGGGACAGAGTGACCCAAGCAGTTCTCTGGGATTCTTTTTATAAAAGAGCTTTGCTCCCATTTATAAAACCCTGCCCTGGTGACCTAATTGCCTTTCAGAGGCTGCACCTCGTGACACCTTTGCACTGGGGTTGAAATCTTAAGTTATATATTTTGAGGGCACAAACAGTGAGTTTGAAGTAGGAGTATTAGAAAAATCAGTGAGCACAAAATAGCAAGAACAGTGCCTGGAACAGAGGAAGCAGCACGCGCCTGCCTTCACTGCTATGGTTCCTCTCTCATGGAGCGATAAAGGCTGGAAGAATGAGGTGAAGGAGAAAGGAGCATGGAAGGCAGCCAGCTGCCTGCCAGCTAGACAGGAGCAAGTCTGGCTGCAAGTCCCAAGTCTACCAGAAATTGCCAGGGGGCTCCAGGCAAATTCTTTAACTTGTCTTAGCCTCTACTTACCATCTTACCTCACAAGCAGGTTGGAGCCACTGGCGTCGAAGGCCTCTTCTGCTAGAAAATGTTCTGAGCCATCTGTTAAAAAAAAAAAAAGGCACAGTTGAGCAGGGCTCCCCCTGTACCCCTAGAAGGCTGGGCAGGTGATGTAGAAGCCAGGGGTGGGGGCCTTCCAGAAGCATCCGTGTCCTCACTGGAATTGTGCAGGAATGGTCTAGCCCTGGAGGCAGTGGACAGGTAAGACTTGGTGTCAGCCATATATATGTGTGCGAGGACTGGGGAGCAACTGTGACTGAAAGTGGCACAGTTATTTGCAGACCCTGGGGGTTGTTCTGAGCTGTTTCAGAGTGACCAAGTCATCTGCGGAGCCGTCTCCTCTCCATGAGCACCACTGCCCCTGGAAGCCGGGGTCTTCCCTCCCCACTCCCCGGGAATAAGCTGGAGTGTTTATTCCTTACACTCACTGGACATGTGGCTCTCCCAGGCTGTACTGCAAAATGGCCTTCAGGCAAAAGATGATGGAGATTCTGGCCCTAGGCTGGCACAGGCTGGAGGAGAGCGGAAAGGAACTGAAAGGTCAAAACAGGAATCAAGGCCCCGCTTAGTCTGGGGAGGGCTGGACAGGGAGAAGCCGAGGCACTAAGTCACCGTGTTACCCACACGGAGATGAGAAACCCAAGTATGGAAGAGAAGGGTGCATGTGTGTACACACGTGCATGCACAGGGTTGTACTGCATGGAGGCCACAAGGCTCAGTGTACTCCGTCTCTGCAGGGGATTGATTCGAGACTTTCTCACAGATACTACCCTCAGAAAATGATCAAATCCCTTACCAAAAATGGCACAGGATTTGCTAGAACCTACATGCATCCTCTCACATGTTTTGGTCATCTCTATACTTTTAATACTTAATATAATTTATTTTGTAAAAACAGTTACTACAGTGTGGCCCGTAGAAGAAGTCTGCGCATGCTCAGTGTGTATGTGCATTGCCCGGTCTGTAGTTGATTGAATTTGCAAATGTGGGATGTATCCAACTGGGACCAAATGTAGTTGTTAACGTGTGGGTGGGTGAGTGGTACAGAGGGTGGCCCGGTATCCTTTCTCTGCATCCTTTTTCTTCCTCTCCCCATTTTCCACAGAGCCTTTATGGTCCATTACGATATAGACATTTCCATGGGAGTTTCACCTAACGCGGAAGCTTGGGCCGCTCCTGAACATCTATTGTCCCCGCCTTCCTTCCAGTAAAGTGTTCCCTCCTGTTGGATCTGGGCACAAGGCCTTCTGGGAGTGTCTGTCTGCCCCAGCCTCCTTTGGAGCTGGATAAGCCAAGAGACTGAGTCACAGCTAGGTAGATGTGGGCAGAAGGTGGATGTACAGCCCCGAGTACCACCCCAGAAAGCTGGCCACTTCCCTCCTGCTCACGCTGCCCTTCCAGGGCTGGAGCCTCGAGCCCAGCGTGGAGGTGCAGGGCCAGTTTTCACCCTGTGCATGGGATGATATCCTAAGGATGAAGAGCCTGGATGATCGTGGAACCAAGGCCACTTCACCCCCATAGCATCTGTCTGCTTGGCTTTTCACAGAGAAGCAGAAACTTGTTTTAAATCCTTGTAATTTGGTCTTAGGTTATGCCTTAAGAGTCACATTAATGTGATCATCACATAAGGAAGATGGGAAGTCGGAAACAGGCAGAGGGGTTTGTGAGGGCTTTAAGACAAAAACAAAAGTTGGGTTCCCATCCCCTACCTGGGAAGAGTAGATGGCATCTGGTGTCCACTTCACCTCCCTGCCTGCTTCCTTTTCCCTTGTCTGTGGCAGCCTGGTATGTCTCCAAGGCTGTCACTCTCTGACTCCTGTCTTTGGACTGCTCTAGGTTCCACACGGGAGCTGCTTGTTGAGCCCATAGCTCTTCAGTCCTTCTCAGAGAGCCTGGGAGGGAAGACCCTCCTTGGGTGTAGGCAGCACCAATCAACAGGCTTGTAGCCTGGGTGGCATATAAAGGGACAGAAAGAAGACAGATTCTGCTTTCCGCCCACCTTGCCTTGTACCGTTTCTCCTCGGCCACACCACTCTGCCCTGGAGCCTGCTGACTGCGAGTGAGACGAAGGTCACTCTCTTCCTTTGCTTGATGCTTGTCCCAGCAATAAGAAAGCAGCTAAGACAGAGTGATTGGGTTTTCCTGGCCATAGATTGGCAGATTCAGAGCCAATTTCTCAAAAGATTTCATATTCAATCCAGACTTTTGAGGATGAATATTCTATCCTCATCAATAATTGACGTGAAGAAACTTTATCAGACTTTTACATTTTTTCCCATCAGCATTGACTTGACCTACACAGGAGACATTTTTGGTTGCAAGTTGGTGTGTGGAGAAAAATGGGAGTTATAGTAACAGGTCAGAAACTCGACTGTGGTCTGGAGTCACTCTGAGGACTTGTTAAGCATGAGCAACTGGGCACAACCCCACAGTCTCTAGTTTTAGCAGGTGTAGGACGAGTCTAACAACGTGCATTTCTAATGGATCCCTAATGAATTTTGAGAGCCTCTGATTTATTGAAAACAGGATCAGTAGGACACTAGCTGAAGAGAGCCTCACTGTGGTAGAGACGAGGACTCGAAGACCAAGAGCAGCAGGAAAACTCAGACATATATGGATGGTATTGCTAGAAGAAGTTTTCATAAAGGTGGCTCTGAGACCACAAGTCTTGTCTGCACATGACAGTATGAACGAGATACTATGAGCTGACCAATGAGTTAGCTGCCCGAGTGGTTGCCTGGGGCTGCCCAGTCTGGATTTTTACTACCTAACACATGCAGGCGTGGTCATCCTAACCAAGATTATTTTCCTCCTTTCTTCCACTCTTTCCAAAACATGCCACTTCCAGGAAGTCTCTCTATAAATATGACCCCCTGGTCTAGTACCACCGGCTTCATTGGACACTGGCACCCTGGAGACTGATTGCTGTGAGTCTCAAGGGCTCTGGATCTTAGGCAGAGCCTTCATTCACAGTGACATTTGAGATGCCTTGGTTTCCAGGATGCACAAGCCTCACTGTCAGGAATGAGCAAGCGTTGTATACAAATATCAAATGGAGGGAGGAAGGGAGGGACTGGCTGACATTTTGGCTGCCCCTAGTTCCTCTGAGAGGAGAAACCACTCATGCTTGAATGAATGTTAATTCAAGATAGTGTTTTCATAAACTGGTACTTGGGGCAGCAAGACAGTGCGTTTCATATTTCCGCTGCCTCTGGCCAGCCATATGGATGAAGGGCCACTAGGGTCACTGTATGAGGAAACTCACTAATTGCATTATAAGGAATGTTTACCCATTAGCTCAGATGGAATTGTCTCTTAACAGAGTCCTTTAGGGGAGGGAGGGAGTGCTCTCGAGGATGGAAGGATAGGAGCAAAGGGAATCAAAAAGTAATTGAAATTTGCAAGCGGCGTTTTCTTGGAGCCCTGACAAAATGAGTTCCACACATCCAGCAGGGGGCAGCAATGCCCAGACATTAATTCCAGTCGTGCGAATCCAGTTTGGAGGAATCTGTGAAGTACCAAAGCCGCCGAGATGGTTGAAGAGGTTTCTAGAAGACTTCCAGGCCAGACAAAGCTCCCACTCCTTCCCTGTGGGTACACTTTTGACTATTTCAATATTCTGAGAATCAGTAAATGTTTAGATCTTCTGGGCTTTCATTCTGGAAGTGTTCTTTAATCTTTCAGCCACGTTGTGTAATTAACACCTCTGTAGGATGACTGAAAACTGTAGGTAAACTAGGATTGAATAGTTGATCTTATTAATATGTTAGTTCACTTAGTAAACATTTAAAAATTGTGTTGTAATCCATCACTGGCCTGAGGCTGAAATGTTATCAGAGCTATAATTGACACAATGGCAGGACACCATGGAGACCCATTTGTGGATGTCCATCTTAAAGGGGAAAAGAGCCCCCCAAACTGCAAACAAAGGACTCTCAAAGAATTGTTAGTTTTTCCCAGATTAAGGGTAGAAAAGACATCTGTTTGTCCATTCCTGATGCTGTTTAGGAATGTGGCCCATCATATATTTTCTCTGCAATTTGTCAAGTTTGCTTGTAAGTGAATTTAATGATAGATGGCTTTGCCAGTTCTGATGGGCTGAGGGCTCTGCAGCCAAGCACCCTTCTCCTTCAGGAAGCTTCTTGAATCTTGCTTAATATTTCTCCCACTACCCACCCCCCAAGGTTAATTTAATCCTGTTGTTCTTAAATGAACAACCCTAAATCATCCTCCTCCCCTTCTCTGTCTTTCTCCTCACCATTTAAACCCTTCAAGGATGTAATAGTCTGGAAAATATTTCAATCATCGTGTCTCCTTTTCAGCTAGCCAATCCCATTTGGTATGGCTCATGCTGAAGTGCAATTTTTCACAGCATTGTTTTTACTTTAAATAACAGGCACTGCACAATTGCTAAAGGTCTTCTGGAACATTCCACTTGGGGTTTTGCCATTAAATAATATTTAGATGAAATACTAACCTAATTTTTCATAGGAGGAAATGCTATTGACGTCTAGCATTGATTGGCTATAAATTTAACTAAAGGTCCCTGTGCCCTGGGAGTGAGACCATTCTCCCTGGGCTTACAGTAGGGTCCCATATTAGATGCTTAATGGATAGACATAGTGAATAAATATGTATTTGAAAGTGCATCATTTAGAAAACAGTCAGGTGAAAGACATCTAACTCTGCTAAGGCAGCAAATGCCATCTTTCTTGTCCTCCCCTCTTGCCTCGTGTGACCTCTCAATTTATGGCTCTGTGACCTTGCATGTATCACTTGACCTTGATGAGTCTCAGTTTCCTCAATTGCAAGCTAAGGAAAGCAAGATTTACTTTGCAGATTTGCTCTAAGATTCAATAGACGTGAAAGGGTGCAGCAGAACATATAACAAGTTCCCGAGACAAGAAGAGGTCTTTTGCCATTTATTATTACTGCTACTCAGCCTCTCCCTGCACAGTCTAAATTTGAAGCCTGGCTGCCCTTCAAAGACCCCGCCTGTCCATTAATTGCTGTTTCTCAGCAAACATTACCTGGAAGACTGACATGACCCCCTAGGGTTGTCCACATCCTCCTGTGATTCACAGTGATAGTTTAATCCACACGTATTCCTGAGAACTCATGCTAACTATAATGATCCTTCACATAGATAGATATAAGTTAGTCTTGGGTTGGGTGGTGCATTCCCTGGCATTCTGTGAGTGCTGTGTGAAATTTTATTTACAAATGCTTGTCTTTGCATATACAGAATATTTTTTTTAAAGTAACAAAGAAACAACATGTGTTTTCTAATTATTCTGTTTGTATCCTCACAATGTGAGCTTAAGAGGTCAGAGACAGAGTCTCTGAGTCTTTACTCCAGTGCAATAGGGAGAAAGACATCCTACTATTAAGTGATTTAATGAGCAGATGAATGAAGGAATGAACTGTAATCCTAGTCATGGGTCTATTTTCTTTCCCATGAGCAGTGCACATTTGCCTTTTTCTGTGTCTCTGCCCTCAAATTCCAAAACTCAGAGCAGCTAAGGTTCTTTCTTTTCTCCTTAAGATCCATGACAAGTAATCTTTGTATCCCAGTCTTTACTAAAAGCTTCTCATGGGAAGGAATGATAGCTTTCCCTTTCTGGTGGTCTGTCTAGATCCAGGACAAGTTATAATTCAGCCTTAATGACCAAAGCATGTGCTATCCAGAGCCTGTCCCTGGAGGGCATTCAGGAGAGGCTTGATCCCCTATTAAGGTTGTGTATTTTTCAACCAAGCTTTTCTCTCCAAATGTAGAAATTTCTCTTAGTAATCTCAGTGAGAAATTTATTTTGTGTTACCTACTAGTTTGCCATGTGTTTACTAATCAGGGTGTCAGTCCCTTTATGTTATTTGCTCTAAATATTACTATAAAACCTTCTTTTATTGTCTTCTGTATTTTTCATAAGCCTCCATGGGCTTGAGGCTTAATGAAACTAATACAAACCTTGACCTATTTTTAAAAAGATACTCCAATTGAATGCCTCTTTTTCCATCCTTTGTGGCACTGCCATTCATATACCCAAGCCAAACAGAGCCCCTCACATGACTTGGTGGCTTCCTTAGAGGCTGTCCTTTCCTACTTTCCATACTGCCTGCCTCAGGATTGGTAGGGTGGTCAGAACTACATTTTACGTGGAGAAATTCTAGTTACTGTGCAGTGGCGGCTTGAGCCACTTATCTATGCAGCCAAAGCAGCTGCTAAGGGCGTAATGGCTGTGCAAACAAACATTGTATCAACTTTCTCACAAGGTTGGCTGTGCAAGATGTTCTCATTTCCTCGGAGGAAAAAATGCAGGTGTAATCAGGAGTTGTCCAGCAGAGCAAGTTGCATGTGCCAGAAATATGGGCAATAGAGGAACAAGTGAAATGACACCACAAAGGGATGGCCTTTCAAGTCTAGATGTGTAGGCCATTGCAAGAGACAAGGGTATGGACTTCCGAGACAGAACCCAAACAAAATGTTATTTGGATCCCAACTTGATCAACTCATCTGTGACACAGACAACTGGGGACATTTAATCCCATAGAATTATCAGTAACTGTTAGAGTTGCAATTGTTCAACCAAAGCAATGAATATATAGAGTTCAGTATACTTTCTTATATTTTTGAAATGTTCATAATAAAAATTTTTAGTGGTCATAAAATGGAGTGTACTGGTCAATTTACTTACTAAGGGGACATATCTATTGTAAAATGACCTAAATGAGTTATTCTGCCTGATTTATACTCCTGCTTTTAATGAATTGGGAGTCAGGAATTTAAATTTTAAAAGGAAGGAGAATGGGAATTATACTAGAGTGGTTGCAGTTTTACTGTAAATGTGTTCATTTAATATACCCTTGGAGTTATGATGGGACCTGGGATCATCCAACTTCCAAACACACTCCACTTGGTAGAAGTTGATGACCTAAAGACCTGTAGGGACCTGGCTTTCATTTTTTCCCGCCTTTTCCATCATCCAGTGGTGTTGAGAATCTATTTTCCATTTAAATTCCCTCAGAGACAGGAATCTATGACCTTCCCAGTAAGTACAAAATTAGCAGTACCACTGTCAGGATGCTCTTCCTATAATTCTAGGTGTCCCTAAACACTCTTTTTGTCTTATGGTGTCAACAAGGAGGAGGAGGCTATGTTCTCTGACAGCCCTTCACATCTCAGAAAGATGTAGTCTGTCCCCCAGTTTCGCTTCCTTCTCTGTCTGTCTCTGGCCTTTTCTCCAGATCATTCATTATTTCAGAGGTTCTTCTTTGTGGCCCAATTCTTTCCTTTGCCAATTAGAGTTGTGAGAAGGACACCTTCCCCAGCAAGTGCCAGCCCACCCTAGTTCTGGCTGCTGTCTTTGGGTCTGCTCTCACTTGGGCTGTGAAGTTTTTCTAGCTTCAACCATATTCTGGAACACTCACCCTCCACGGTGCTCATTTAGAGCACCAATGCATTGCAAGGCTTCTGTTATCTGGCACCCACATTTTCAGAATCCGTGGTGCTGAGAATGAAGTCAGAAGGTCAGTTCATTTATAGATACAACCTCTCGCTATGTATTAGTCCACTTTGTGTAACTACAGTGAAACACTTAAGAAAAAGTTTGTTTAGGTGCTGGTTTTGCAGATTCGAAGTCCAAGATTGAGCAGCTCCATTAATTTGGCCTCTAGTGTGGGTGATATATGTCCACATGTCTGTAGGAGCAAATGACCACAGCTTAAATTGGATCAGAATGGCTGAAAGAGATCAGGGTCCCACAACCCCTTCCTAGGAATGCCCACATGACCTCAGGACCCCACTAGGCCTTCCTAAAGGCCTAGATAGCACTATCCCAGTACCATCACGTTGGATACCATATCTTCACACATGTGCATCTGGGATATAAGTCTGAGTCCCTGCAAGAGGACCCTGAGCACCTGGGAGAAGGAGACAGGGTCCACTGGAAGGAGCCCTGGGAGACCCCACATATGGAGGTAGACTGGGCCTGTACTGTCTTATACACAAGTACAGCCCTGCATGAGAATATTCAATCCACTTCTCTGAATTCGACTTGATGCTAAGATTCCCATGGTGAGGGTGTACCTTCTTGTTTGTTATCACTTGGCTTTCACAGTGCCAGCATCTCAGTGCAGTGGTTTTGATGTACCTTGTAGGTATATTTGGGCTTGTGGGTTATTGAGCAAGACAAAAGGGAGATCTTAAGATTTACTCCAGAAAGCTCCCAAATTATTTAGCTGTATTGTCAAATTCAGGATTCACCATGCAGCATAAACAGGCTAAGCCATGGTATGATGAGACAACACAGTCAGGGTAAGAATGAATAGGCAGGTAGCACAGCAGAGTTACGCCCTGGGAGAGCCATCCATTGCGGACACTTTCCCTTCAGGGCAAGATCAAGGGCAGCATGAAAGGATCATGTTAAAGGGAGAAAATGGATAGCTAGCTACAGTGGGCAGGAAGACCACAGGCGGACTCAGAATCAGTGCATCCAGGAGGGTTCAGTGGTTCTGGAAGGAGGCAGGGCTGTCTTTGGATGCTGAGCAGCAGCACTGCACAGTGGGGGAGCCCACCTCCTGGAGAATACACCCTCCCTGGGGCTCACCTGAAGTTTCCATGGTGTGAGGTTGACGATACCTTTGTTCCCATGTACTCTAAGGAAAACCAAACATATTGATGAGCAAAGGCATGCGGATTTGTCCTCTCAGTTACCCAGGCATTAGAGTGTCAACCGTAAAGGTGGGAAAGCAGTCAGCAGAGCAGGAAGCTATGGAAGTTTGATAGTTTTAAACATAATTTATTTTGGTTCACAGTGTGCACAGACTATCAGAACTGAAGGAATCCCAGTAGTCATTCGTTGTAGCTCCTTTATTTTATAGATGAGAGCACGGGGCTCTTAGAAGAACCGTGATAATGTTAGTAGTTGCTGGAGCTGAAATGTACTGCTCTGCATTCATACATCAGCGCCTGCGCCATCGTAACAAGCTCCATTTCTAAAACAGCATTTTTAAATGCCAGTTAAGCCAGGATACTTTGCTGAGTTTTGGTAGCACTTACGTGGGATTTGCCATGTGTAATTTGGGAAAGATGGCTTTGCGAAGGTATCTGAAGACCTACTGTAACTGTTTCCCTTAGCTTAAGTAGACCAAGAACAAAGGCTTTGCATTCAGTTGCTGTCAGCTTGGCGACTGTAATATATCACCATGTATATTACTAAGGAATGTTTTGACTGCAAGAAGCAGAAAACTTACCAAAGCTCTTTAAATGAATATTTTCATTTTTCTGGTATAACCAAAAGCCTGAATGTGGGAAGGTTTGGCTTTAGTTCAGTAGCTCAGTGATGTTTGATGTTTGGTTCTCCTGGCTTTTTATGATTATAATGTGACAGCTGCAGTTCCAGCCCTCATGTCTGCATTTGGTGTGTGAAAAACAGAGGAAGACGTGTCAACTGCCTCTTCCATGTTATAGAGGAAAGAAAGGCTTTCCCACACATGGCCCAGAAGCCTTCTGTTTAGGTCTTTGTGGTAGTTGATACATTGTGTCAGTTTGATGGCGGCTCCGGGGTTGGGGGCTGCGTGGGCCCAGCCCTGCAGGAAGGGATGGGGCTGCCCCGGGGCGCGTTGGTTCCACCCTGGGGCGCGATTGGGTCTAACCTGGAGCACAGCGCAACAGGGCCCGCCCTCGAGTGACTCAGCACGTGCAGTATATAAAAAGGAGTTGAGGCGCCTGCGCTGCCCCGCTTCCTTGGAAAAGTTTCGGTCTTAGGAGGACCTTGAGCTTCGCAGCTGCGAGCCATAGCTGTGCCGCCTTCTGTACTCTTCATTGTTTTCTGCCACCATGAGCTGCGGCCGTTTGTGACGGAGCCAGCTGAGTATGGACTGAAACCTCCACAAACTGTGAGCTAAATTAACCTTTCCTTCCTTCATTTTGAGTGTGAGGTGTTTGTTCCAGCAAGGAGTGGAAAGTAACTAAGACGATCTTATTGAGAATTGGGCCACAATACAGAGACGTTGGAAAGGTGGGGAGGAGGATGGACATGAGTGATGTACACCAGCGAGGGTCCATTCCGTAGGTCAAGGCTCATAATCAAAATTTCCTCATGAGAAGGACGAAGAGGGCAATAGCGCTGAGTGTTCCGTATCACTGGAAAACTGCCAGAATTCCTCAGGTGTGTGGCTCAGTCACAGTATGAGCTTGATGCGAGGATGGGCAGTTGGGAAGGTTACTGCAGAAAAAAAGGTTTATCTGAGGCTAAGATCTTCCATTGCCAGATACCGAAAGACTACAGCTGTGGAAAACAGTGAATGCCTGAGATGGATAGTTTCTGCAGCGTAGCTCAGCTTCTAAATTTAGGTCAGAAGAAGATACTTTATGGGAGGATCACTAAAAGTAAATATTGATAGACATTTAAATCTTGTAAAATAGAAGTTGTAGTTTTTCAATGTTGCTTGTACCTAGAGCCTACAATCCTTTTTTTTTTTTTTTGGTATGGGGGATTGAACTCAGGACCCTGCGCTTGCCAGGCAGGTGCTTATTCTACTGAGCTATCTCCCCGCTTCCCTAGAGTTCTGTAAAGTCACACAGATAACTACCCTATCAGTGACGCTTTACACTTTTCAGAACTTATTCAACAAGTTTGTGCATGACTGTGTTGGGCTGTCTAGGCACTTGAGATGTACTGGTGCAAGACAACGCATTTGGAGTGCAAGGCATGGGGACTGTATTAGTCAGAGTTCCCTGGAGAAACAGAATCTGTAGGATGTGCACACATTTTTATATATCTATAACTATGTATATAAGTATCAGAGGTAGAGAGAGACGGAGAGAGAGAAAGAAAGAGACAGAGGCAGACAGACTGGGACGGCGAGAGATTGAGTCAGAGCCAAGAGGGCATTGCGGTCTGCAGGGAAGCACACTACCAGTGCCTAGCCAGGGAGCCTGATTCAGGACTCTAGATTTTATGCAATGAGCATGCATTGCCTTACAATATTATGCTATATATATTGATAGCAAAGGGCTTTCTAAGGAAGGGAGAATTCCTTGAAGGTCACTTGCTACATTCCAAGCAGTGTAGCTTGGAGTCAGTCACAGGCACGCCACTTGTTATCTGGGTGACCTTGCACGTGTGCTCC
>NDGN011299586.1:0-10450 GCA_002564285.1 Tympanoctomys barrerae
TTTTTTTTTTTTTTTACTTTTTCACTAGCTGCACCGGTGTCTTCAAGATCTGAAAATCTGTCTTCACTTTCACTCAAATGGTTTTGCAGGCTTGTGATTGAGATTTTACATTTCTCTACCTCTCTTTTACTCTGCTTCATGTGATCTATTTCTTTCCTGTGTATCTCATTCAAGGAATCAATCATTTTTTAATCTCCTGTTTTTTTAATCAATGTCTTCTTTAGAAGCAATTATTAATTCTTTTATTGCTGAGTTTTTTCATATTGGGTTTCCTCCGTATGTTTCTGTATTTGGTTCTTTAGTTCAGATGCTATGAATTCAGAGATTTCTTTTTCTATTTCAGAAATTAATTCTGCTCTGAGTTCCTGTATACCCTTCTGCTTTTGTTTATTTACTTCTGACACTATTAATTCATACATTTCAGCTGAGCTAGTGTCCTCTGCTCTTGTTCTGGGTGGGCATTGTGTTTCCTCCATATATTTCTGTATTTGATTCTTTAGTTCAAATGCTATGAATTCAGAGATTTGGTTTTTTGTTCCAGAAATTAAATCTGCACTGAGTTCTTCTGTACCTTTCTATTGTTTTTTTTTTTTTTTTTGCCTCCGATGCTATTAATTCATACATTTCAGCTGAGCTAGTGTCCTCTGCACTTGTTCTGGGTCGGCTCGTGGTCTGAGATTCCATTTGGCACCATGTCTTTATCATTTTGTATAGCACTGACCTCTGAACTTTGGTGTAGGGCTTTGGTGCAGTTATATCCTTATCACCTAATGAAATTCAAATACTTATATACCAAGCTCTAGTTCATGCAGTTGTGCCTAGTTTGGGTCTGGCTACTATGCTCAGCTCCTTCTTGCTGTTGTCCTTGGAGATCAGCCCTCTGTGCCCCTCTGGCAAGATGTTCTGTTCCTGGATTAGCTGTGTGGTTTTGACCCTAGTGTCACTGCAGAGACTTTAGCTGCAGGGTTTCACCCCAGGCCTGTATGCCAGGCCTGGGATGGGTCTGGAAGTGGGGGCAGGAAAGTGCAGAAGCTCTTCTGTACACTCATTGGGCCTGGGCTTTGGCAGGTGTGCAGGACTCCCAAGAGCACGCTGGAAGTTCTCTCTCGCAGGGCGGGCTATGCTGGCTCTGGACAGGCAGGGGAGGTCTGGAGAATGTCAGGAAAGGCCTCATGTGGCAGGCTTGAGCTTTGACCTTTGGGTGCAGTACAGAACACACTTGTTGGGCCTGGGTTGTTCTGATATTGTCTTTCCTTTTGAAAGCTGTGAATACCCATATTTAGCCTGGCAATAGGAAATCTTATACAGGAATAGACTTTTCTGCCTGTAAGGAAGCAGGCAACAATACAGATAATAATAGACTATCTTAATCCATCTTGTGTTGTTGCAACAGAATACATCACACTTTGTAATTTGTATATAACAGAAATTTATTTCTCATAGTTCTGAAGGCTGTGAAGTCCAAGGTCAAAGCAAGGCCAACGCAAAATGCCAAATTATTTTTGATTAATAAAATATAGGTAAAATACAGGTTACATTATTTCTGAACTTTATTCTGAGACTTCTGCTTGTGATAAATCATAGACATTAGCTAAAACATCCTAGTTCTGTTGGTAATCATGAAAATGTTTTTAAAGAACAAAGCAGGCAACAACACTGATAATAATAGATTATCTTAATCCTTATTGTGTTGTTGCAACAGAATACATCACACTTGGTTATTTGTATATAACAGAAATTTATTTCTCATATTTCTTGAGGCTGTGAAGTCCAAGGTCAAAGCAACATGTGAATTTATTCTAGTGAAGACCTTAGTGCACCCTCATTGGACAGAAGGTGGAAGGGTAAACTAGCTGACCACTGTGTTTGGCTCTTTCCTAAGAGCTTTAACCCTTTTATCAAGGCAGGAGCTCTGGTGGCCTGAACTCCTCTTTCAAGCCCACCTCCATATGTTATCATACTGGTAGCAGCTGAATTTTGTTGGATATACAACTGAACCACAGCAAAGAGATTTCCATTCTGAGCAACACAGAAAGCTAAAAAACCTAAAATACCCTATCAGGAAAACAGAACAAGGAAAATATAACTTACAATACACATGAAACAAAGAGCATCAACACATAAGCAAAATATGTCCTGGAGTTTACTAGGGTAGAAAAGCAATTCCTAAAGATCAAAAAGTAAAATAAATTGAGAAGGAGGCAAGCCACAGTCAGCTCCTGTAGGTAATTATGAGACAATCTTATTGCCCATTAAGGCAGAAGGGTGAGTCACATCTCAGGCCCCGTTAGTTTACTTAATAATACCAGAATATTCAACTATCTTCCTTAACTAAAACAATGTCCTATAAAAATGTTTGTCTTCTAGAAAAAGAGATGAAGTGAGAGATTGGCTTTGAGATCTCTTTCAATTTTTTTCCCTATCCTAACTTTTAATAATAGTTATTTTTCAACTTAAGTGGAATTGATAATTGCAGGAACATTTTCACAAATTTATCTAGGCATATTCCACAATAATAGAATGCTTAACTATTCTGTATAATGAAGAACAAGATAATTTTGTGTACAGAGAATTTTACTGGGTGAACAGATGGAGAAGGAGAATAAGAGATGGACGGAAAAGAAGCTGAGATGCCATGATTTGGTGGGTGGGTCTGTAACGCTCTCTGTGATGGGAAGATCCAATTTCCACAAGAAATTGTAATGTTTGACTTGCTCTGGTACATTAAGTAAATTTTACTGAGTCATACATACCTTTTTTTTTTTACAATATATCACTAAGAGGGGGGAAGATGTTTGACATTGGCATTAAAGGGTAATTTCCTTGGAGAGGCATCCAAAAGTTAGAGAAAAATCACATCATGGAAATTTGTATACATCCAAGAAACTTTGACTTCCATGGTTATACAGTTTTAGTGGCTGAAAGTGCTTAACCAACAGCTCTAGGGTACCCAGCTGGCATTTGCGCTGCACAGGCAGCATTCAGTCTGGGGAAGAATTCATGGCTAGTCTGTAAACCATTCTTGTATTAAGTGATTGTTTTGAAGTATATTAATATCACAAGAAAAAAAATACCTGTCACTACCTGGACACCATAACATTTTCTGCTGAGGTTGAATCTACTGCAAGAAACACAAATTTGGTTTAACCCAACTCTTTGTGGCAGAATTGGAAGCGACATCCCCAGTGGTGGAATCCTGCTCAGGCTCACAAAAGGAACTCTTTATTTCTAAGAACTAACTAAATGAAGCCACCAGGGGTATTGATTGGCAGGGAAATTTTAGCAACTTCACACTTTAGTAAGCTTTTGCTGAACAGTGGGCTTCTCTCCCTAGGATACAATATTTGCCTATCAATATGTGGCTCTGTAATTCTAAACCACTTCACTGATCAAAACAGGAAGTCTTCTAAAAATGAACTAAGGTCTAATATAGTGTCTGATCCAAAGTTTATCATCAATACTCTCTGGTTGAAAGAAAAAAAACTGAATAGGTAAATGTTATCTAATATTTGTAAATATAATTTTCTTTATTTGTGAAATCTTTCTAACTTATTTTTAAAATATTCCTTTATTGTAAAAGGAGAAATATAAATGGAAATGTTATAGTATTTTGCTAATTGTGAAGGTCATCATATTGCATAATGTTCCTCTGGTAGTAGCACTTGGAAACTTTGTGCATGAGAACTGAGGAGCCTTCTCAATAGATCCTTATCCAAAGGAACAGAAATATACTCTGAGAACAGTAGATTGGGGCTACAATGTGTTCGCACCACCCAATCATGTTTTTTGCAGAACAGGCACCAGAATCTATATGTTTTTAAATTTAATTTAATTTAATTTTGAAAATTAAAAACAAAAGCAAGAACAAAAATCAGAAACAAGAATGGAAACAGGGTAACATACAAGAATACATATGTTACAGATTTTCAAAACAAGAGTAGCTAATTAACAATGGTTAATATATTATCTATTTTTATCATCAAATCTGTGGCTCACATTAACAGATACAAATATGTAAGATTAGACATATTGAATATTGCCACTTGCTTTCAAGAAATCTTAAATTTTTGTTATTCTGTCTCTTTTTATAAAATTTATTTTAAAGAGAGTATAATAATAATTGGCATGACATTAGAAGTGGTATACATTTAGAACACCAACTGGACAGGCATTCAAGCTTGGCTTTTGTATCACACATTGTGGTCCTCGATGTAGTTGCTTAGATGCAGATATCAACATACAGAGTTAGTCAAGGTAAAAACAGTGGTTGGATGCCACGGAGCAGGTAGCAACACTTTAACCATTTGCATGTTCTCAGGCTCAAGGGCCTCTTCCATCCTTATCAAGGGGAGTGCTAACCTTCCCCTGTTTCATGCAACACTACATGTTTTCATAAGCTTCCTTAACCCAAAGCCTAGTGAGTCTAACTGGATATTCCTTTTGTTGAGATGTTCCTGATTCTTCAGCTCCTCAATTGGCCACCTTGTGAGTGGGCGGTGTTTCATAAAGAAGTGCAAAATGAAAGGACTTTAATTTAAAATTTGTGATATGTTCTGATATCCATTCCAGGTGCCTGTGGTTCAGACAGATATTTTTGGCAATGCTCTGCAAAGTTGGAAAAACATTGCTCTGTGGGTTTCTGTGAAACATTTGTGATTTTTTTCATGTACATCGTGCTAAGAGCAACCCCTAATCAGCAGGAAGCAGAGGGCACGAGCAATTTACCTATTAAGTGAGTCACGTAAGGTAAGCAAAGAAAGATTTGCTGATGCTTAAAAGTGATATTTTTACATTTGGTCAAGGGCTATTTCTCATAAATGTTTTAACATATGCTAAGCTGAAAGTATTTTGGTTCAATTGTTAGTGAGTGACAAAATCTTTACCTTTTTAGCATGAGGTGTTTTTTTTTTTTTAAAGAACTCAAAAATAGCTGTAGAGTTTTTATAAGACTTACTTAAAAACCATTTCTAAGTGGAAATAGATTTAAAATCACCTTTGAAGAATAAGAAATAACTTTACATTTGCCAATTAATTCAGAAATAAAATTTTAAAACCAAAAGACATAAAAGAAGAAACCTAAATGTTAGGAAGTCCTTTTGCTTTAAAGGAAATTAAAAACAAAGTATAATTCCATTCATAGCTGTATCTAGTTTTCTGTATCATTTTTTCTTGTTTTTTATTTTAAGAATTTTATTTAGCTAAGAATTGAAGAATAGTGTAGAAAAATATCAAATAACAACGTTTTGTCATATTTTCTTTGTTTTACTCAAACATTTCAGCCTGTTCCTTCAAAACACAAGAATGCTCTCCTACACTGCTATGATAAAAATGATACTACTGAGGAAATGACGCTCCGAATAACGTAAGTATAACTTTCTTATAGATCATCTTCAAATTCCTCCACTGCAACAACAGAATCTTGAATACTTTTTTAAGTTCAGAAGATATTAAGAAAATATACTGTGCTAAAATATGCTTTTTAGTTGTTAATAAGATGTTAAGTAATTATTGATTAGTCATTAATAAATCAGAGGCCAAATTATTGCAATTAATTGAAAGAAGTACAAAAACAGCCCTGATGGCATTTTGGCAATATCAGAAAATACACGATTATAGTTCAAGTGATCATAAATTGGAAGAAAGAATCTAGAGTGGATGACTCTAATTTATTCTTTTATGATTTTACCGAATTTTAATTTTTGGCAGGCAAAACAAAAAACACTTTCGTATCTTCTGTAGAGAACATGATGTCACTCTGCCCCATTAATGGTCACATGTGCCAGGCTCAGCTGATGAATATATTCTTCCTCATATGTACCTATCACATAAGTTCTTTCAAGTAAATAATGTTATTCATGTACCTAGAAAAATTTAATTGTGTATTTAAATAAAAAATAAGGTTTATTTAAAAACTTTGGGAAGATAAACATATCCTGTTCTGTATAAATCCATGTATATTTAGCATCCATTTCTTTTATTAACATAAGAAATACAAAACCAATATGTTTTAAGTTTCATAATTTTTTAACTTTATTATTTGATATGTGCCCATAAAAGGACTTTTCCTTCTCTTCCTTTTGTAATATTATTTAAGAACAGTATAAACATTGGTCTTCTTTTGACTTTCAATATGTTCTCATTCAGATTGCTCTTTTAACTCTCATTTGGGCTACTCAGGGTGGCTCCTTCAGCATTTTGACAGATCCCTAGCATTTGAAAAACATCTTAGTTCCTATCACAGGGAAGTTTTCTAGTTAATCTTGTATTTTTCCCAGGGTTCCTCCGAGGAAGGGGCAGTCTAACTTTCTTTATGGCAGAGTAGTACTCTGTGGTGTGGAAAAGCAACCTTTCCTTTATCCCTACATCTGTTGGTAGATAAAAAGATCCTTCCAAAATTTAGTTATGATTAATTAGGTTGCTATAAGACTGGATATGAAGAATGACCATTTTCAATTGTATGAATATTTTATCTTCTACATCTTGTATTTTATTTTACAGCTGAGGAATGGCATGTGGGAATTAACTCTCTTAATCTTTTATCTCTATCTGTCCTTGCCCGTCCATATCTGTCTTTGTCTCTATCTCTCTCTCTGTCTGCCTGGGTCTCTGTCTATCTCTATCTCCTTCTCTCTCCCTTCTAACTCTGTCTTTCTGTCTGTTTCTCTTTGTTTTACTGAAATAATGTGTTGAAGCTTTCACTTCTAATATCAAATCTGAGCAACTATATTTTATTAAGATATATTGTCTGAGTTCTCTCAAATTTTGGCATTTCTTTGCATAAAGTTGTGTAGTGTGTTCTTTTAATCTTTTTTAAACTTTCCACTTCAGTTAGTACTGAAGTTAGAAGTTCCACTTTCTTGTCCTTGCCTTTCTTCTTGCTCTTCAGCTATTACAAGTCTAACAATGTTATTACAGCTATTGTTACAACCTTCATTTTAATCTTAGTCCTACGATTAAGTCCATTCGTGCTCAAAATCAACCTTTCAGCTAACATTTATTCACGCATCTCTTGATTGGACTGTCCTGTAATTGCATGTAAAACTCAGCATATTGTTAGAGTTTTTACAAATTTACAATGATATTATAGACTTGAAGAACTTGGCTGGATTTGAAATCATTGGTTCATATATTCTTTCCTTCCGTTACTAAAATCAGCACTGTCCCATTCTTGTTTTGGTTTAGATATCTTGTCTAGAATTCTCAAACTACCAGATCCTTATTTTTCTTGGTTGTATTTATTTATGTTTTATTTTCATTTTGTGTAGATGAAAATACTCTGCAAAGTTTGGTTGATTAGTGCTTTCTAGTTTTTTTTTCTTTTTAAAAATTCTTCTAAAAAATTATTCTTCAAAATTACCTATGATTTGGGACATTGAGGTAAATTTCCCAAATAATACATATTTATATATAAAGTGAGGTGTGGCTGGATGGTTGGTCTCTCTGTGCAAGTTTCCCCTTTAGTGTACTGAAGTACAATCCATTTAATGGATGCTTGTGTTTTTAGAGAAAGATTTTTGTATTTCTTCTGACATTTCATGCCTTTTTTACTTTTAGTGAAACAGTCCCTTTTTCTTTTACACTCTTTCCCTTTTAAATAAAGTCTCCAACATAAACTTCCTCCTAAATCCAAAACTCATTTCTGAAATGAGTAAAGTAAAATACCTAAAATGAGTAGAGTAAAATAAACTATATAAGAAAAAATAGGCCAAAACTATTCAAATGCTTTCCTGCAGTATCATTATGAAAAGAAATAGTATTTGTGTAAAATTGGAAATATTGTGAGTTTTGAAGAACAGCTGAGTTTACATGTAAAGTGAATTTGTTATCTGTCTTATAAGAGTTGGAACTTCTGTGACCTATTGTGTCTAAAAGACTGGTTACTTTAATATATTTTACTGCCATCTTCCATACCATTTTCATACTTACCTGTAGAACATTTTCAAGTAAGGAATGGCAAAGGCAGAAGAATTTCCTTTTTCTTGTGTTGCCTGTTTAGGATGTGACAAATGTCATATAACACTCACTTTTTTCTCCCAGCAACCTGGTATTTTTCCTTCAGAATTACATACAATCATAGGTAATTTTACCAAGGTTTATTTTTATATAAACCAATAGTTCATTTTGGCTCTTATTTTATAACATACAAATCTCTTGGCAAAATTACCTGTAATTTGAGACATTGAGGTAAATTTCCTAAAAAAGAATGATAAATGGGTGTCCCTCACTCACATTTATTTTTTCAAGTATTTCTATGCATGAATTATTTATTTTAATTTTATGACTTTTATTGCATTATTCAATGCATACATAACAGAAAAATGAAATATCAATAAAATATAGTTTTTCTATGTACTGAGTATTTAAGATAAACATCAACAGTTTCAATATCAATTGTTTATTTGCTTATAAAATCTAAAATAAAACAAACAAATTCCTAAGTGAACTACAATGGAAATAGAGATAGTACCCTACCAAAAATAATGTTTACTTTAATTATTACACCTAAAGTAGTCTTCATCCATGAGAACAGCATAATATTCCATTCATAAGTATTTCTTACAAAGACAACACAAGGGTTTTGTCTGCCTTTTTCTTAGTAGAACATATATCTTGCTGATCTTCCTGTTCTCCAAGGAGGGTCTTGTGATGCTTCACCTGTCTGTTCATTGATCTGTTCCAGAATTTTCTTGGAAGCATTTAGGCAAATGCATATTAGTTCTTCCCCTCTTGTAATGATTATTTCTTGTCTTGGTTACTCTTCTGTCCTTGCTGGGACAAATACATGACACCAAAAATGAAGGAAAGTAAGGTTTATTTAGTTCACAGTTACTGGAGGTTTCAGTCCATACTCAGGTAGCTCCAAAGCAGAGTGGCACGTGGCAGAGAGCATCCTTTCATGACAACTGCAAAAAGCAGAGTGCAAAGAGCAAAATCAGCTCAGGCAGCTAGCTGGCCTCAGTCCCCGCCTTACATTATAATGCAAATTACCTGCCTCAGGGCAGGTGCTGTATCCAAATCCAAAATAATCAATCACAAACTCCAGAAGCTGCTTCATGACTATATGAGGCTTTGGGGGGACAACTAGACACAACCATAACATTCTGTCTTTGGGCCCCCAAAGACTCATGCATATCCCTTTATGCAAAAGACATTTTAGTCCATCTCTAAGAGTTGCCAAAGTCCCAACAATTTCAGCATTGCTGAAAACCCGAAATACCAAGTCTCCTCCAAGATCAAAAGCAAACTTTTCTATGAGCCCCTGTACAAATGAAAAGTTAAACACTTCCAACATTCAGTGGCCCAAGATAAACATTACCATTCCAAAAGGTACAAGCAAGAGGGGAATACAAAGCATTGGGACCAACACAAGTCCAAAATCCAGCAGGGCAAACGTTAAGTCCTGTAGGCAATTTGTGAACTTCAAAAGCCTTACATTGCTCCACTCCTACAGCACTCTTGGTGGTAGCTCCCATGATTTCTCTTTCCTGCTTTGCTCTCTCCTTGCAGTTTCCCTTAGATGATCCACATTCCTATCTTTTCAAAACTTCTGGGGTTTCTACTAAATAGGCTTCTCACTCATAGCTTCACACACTGCCCTCTTAGGGGCACAGTGCCTGGCCTCCTGGACCTTCCTCTGAAATCTAAGTGGAAGCCTTTTTAACCTCAGAACTACTGCATTCTGCAAGCGCTCAAAACCAATGTCACATGGATGATGCCAAGTTCTGTTGCCAGCTGAAGTAGCCTTCTCTCTTGGCTGTATGGGTCAATTGCTGAGTGCTCTGATCCTGATTCTGAGGAACAAATTCTCCATGCTAGAGCTATTCTGGAACCTGATGTGGCCTCTGCCTCCATTCTGGAATATTACACTCTAGGGCTTTTTCCCTAAGGCAGTCCCTGACCTTTGCAGTTGTGGGGCTGCAGAGAGTGGAGATCTGCCACGTCCTGGGATGCCCTCAGGCCAATGTCATGGTTTGTGTCTAGCTGTCCCCCTAAAGTTCATGTAGTCATGGGGCAGAATTCTAGAGTTTGTGATTAACTCATGATACACTGGGATTATGGGTATGGATGTTGCTGGGATTATGGGTGTAAGTGCTACATCCAGCCTGGAATTGAATGCAGCATAAGTGAGACATACTTGTTCTCTGCAGCCATTGTTCTGTTACTGCTCCCTTTGCTTTCTGCTCTTTGCTGCTGTCATGAAGGGTTGCTCCTGCCATGTACCACTCTTCCTTGAGCCAGCTGAGTATGGACTGAAACCTCCACTGATTGTGAGATAAAACAAACCTTTCTTTTCTTCATTTTGAGTGTTGGGCATTTGTCCCAGCAACCAAAGAAGAGTAACTGAGAGACTTTCCATTCTTATTCCTTCTCAGCAATGGAGATCCTCTCAGCTCTGTCTTTGCATTCCACAGCTTTATTGGAGCTTCCTTTCTGGCCAAACTCACAACAT
>NDGN011299605.1:0-21067 GCA_002564285.1 Tympanoctomys barrerae
GTTATATAGGTCTTGCTTTATCTTGGCCTTAACCATTCAGCAGAAAAGTATAAAAATGAGGTACAAAATTAAAGCCATATTAATATGTTGACTGTAAAAGGCTCAAGTCAACAACTTCTGACACTGTATAGAAGTTTTAAAATGAAAAAAAAGTGTTTAATTTAAAATAACTAACTGCTTTATTACACAGTACTAGAAAAGGGTTTAATAAGAGAAGGAAAAGGGGAACTAGTTATAGCACAACAGCAAAGGCTTAATCTGTTTGTGAAACCTTCAAGCACCTGGATGGGGGTTGGTACATGGTTTATACTTGATAAATATTCACTGCACTGAATGCCAGAGGCTCGAGATGTTTAAGAACACCTGGTCTCCTCTTCTGCATCAGTGAATAAAAGTGGCAGTGGAAACAAGTGGAAGAAATTCTAGTTAGTGTTGGGGGTTCATTTTGTCAAGTTAGCTCATACCTCAACTTAAATGCTGTGCAGAATCAGGGTATTACAAAGTACATCCTCTCCACAACATTGTGGCAACTGCCATCTAAATAAAAACAAACAAACCTAGCTGAGATGTTAAAAAATATAGTCACTGCCCCTCACCATTAGTAATGGAAGTCCAGCAGTGAATATGCCTCTAGGAACAAACATTTGCTTCTGCCACTGAACAACAGAAGAATAATCAACAAGATAGGATCCTTTTCTAAAAAGTAATTTGCTATCAATAGTCTCCCATCACCTCTAATCTACCCTTTTCTCTGACTGTAACCATATTACAATGTCTACATGGAATACTCAACCCAAGCAAGAACCCAAACAGAATGCATATATCCAAGCTGGACAACACAAAAAGAGACAGACAGAAAGTCACACAAGAGAAACCTCTTCATTAGAGGTATCTCTCATAGCCAAATGCTAGCAGCAAAGATGGCACAAGCCACCTTTAAGGCAGACCAAGATACTGAAAATTTCACTCTGGTGATTTGAATGGTATAACCCTCAGGAACTGAATGTTCCCTTACTTGGAAAAAGATGTAGTTAAGGGTCTCAAGATAAAGATTACCCCCCCTCTAAATTCAATAGCAAGTGTCCTTATTAGAGACAGAAGAGATGGCCACATGAAAAGAGAGGCAGAGACTGGAGTGATGTAGCAAGCCACAGAGCTCCAGTGAGGCTGATGGAAAAGCCTATGTCACACCTTTTATGTGTGACAACAGCAGTGTGTGCATGGCCACTGCTTCAATGTCCTTCCCTCCTCTTCTGTTCACTCCCAAACAAAGGACTAGGCACCTGCTTCACTGTCCACCCCCCCACCACCACCACAGGGTTTATCTTGTGGCTGCTCTCTAGGCCACCACAACAGGAAGCGCATATGGCATGGTGGCTATCAGGCATGGAACCCCTCCACCCTTACATCAGCAATAGAAGGACCAGGCCCCATTATTAACATCTCCAACTTCCCCAAATCCCAGCAAGCCACAATTAACACACCTATCCCTGCATAAACATTCTTTGCTTTTGTCTTTCCCATTTTTAAAAGAAAAGAGACAGCTATCAAAGAAACGGCTCATTTCTCATGTTTTGCTGACCACCCCATTACAATCATGACTATCCTGGACACCCCAATCTTTCTTCAGAGACGTGTACCCTGCTTGAATTTGAATGGAGCAGAACTGGGTTTGGACCAATCAGTAGTCTCACACCTAAAAGCCTGGGTTTAGACCAACCTGGCCCAATCAGCAGGTTCAAATTTGGACCAATCAGCAGGCCTGAATCTGGACTAGTCACAGGCTGACAACTGCTGTATAAGTAACACAGCCTTCACACTTTTTGTGGGTGGTATAGGCAGGGCCCCTCTGATGTGTTGACACTCCTGTGCTTCAGCTCTGGTCTTGTTCAAATAAAGCCTCATTCCAATGGTCATGAAAATCTGCCCCTTATTTATTTTTCAGATAGTATAGGCTTGGAAGGTCCTGTAAATCCAAGAATCGTGAGTAGTGTAGACAAAGCAGTCACTTCAAAAGAAAGACCTATAAACTCTACAGGATGAGGAGCTCCAGAAACCAGCAGCTGATGAACATCAGCAACAAAGAGCAGCAACCCACAGAGGCAATGCACCACAGCCAGCATGGAATGGCAGTGGCCAGCAGTAGCAGAGAACAGCACCCAGCAGAGCTGAATGAAGGTATCTGGCACAAGCCAGCAAATGGCAGTAGATGGTAGCAGTAGACACCAGAAACCAGCAGTACCAACAGACAGCATTCAGTATTAACTGGTGTTGCTTGTAGCATCAGGGCCACTAGAAGAGCTACAATTTGCCAATTCCTGATTTTTATGGAATTGAGCAAAAGAAATCTCAACTGACTGGTGACACTAGAAGCTGGAAGAGACATAAAAGGACTCTTCCCTGAAGCCTTCAGAGAGAACACAGACCTGCCAATACCTCAGTTTAGGACTTTTGGCTTCCAGTACCATGACAGAACACATTTTTATTATTGTAAGTTATCCAGTTTGTAGTAATTACAGTAGTTCCAAGAAACTAATATATACACTATGCTTCAAACACATGTATTTATTTCACTGTTTGTTCATCTCCAGTTCAACAGATGTGGAAAAGCTCTCTAAATGGACAGCTACAGCAACATGGGAAGCTACTGAGAGGCCAGACCTTAACTGATTGTTTAGTCAGGATATCTGGATGCATAACTCACAGAAGGACCCACTCACAGCAGGCTGATAACATCCCAAAGACTGACACACTTAACCTTCGTAGTAATCAAGTCATGAAAGCCAGCTGATTAGATTAGATCCAAGGCCAGATCCCAAAACGATCTTCCTCACTTCCAGCGATGCTCAGAAGTGCTAGGGCCCACATGAACAACAAAGCTTAGTGTGTCCCTTCTCATTTCACATATCCAATCTTCCTGAATGGTCACCCAAACACAATAGATATTAGAGGGGGGAAAAAAGCTGTCTACTTCCCAAATGTCTAGTACCATAAAAATTACTACATGAGAAATCTGATACACGAGTAACTGGTCAGGGTGCAAGATGGGCTCTCTACATAGATATCATTCTTCCACAAACTCATCCTACAGTTCCAAGCACCTTTTTTCAGTAACTCAGCTAGGCATCTCTGTGGTCGACATTTATTTGACATTATCTCTTATCTCAAGAGTTCTCTATCACAATTGGTTTAACTAAAACAAGATCTTTCATAACCATGAGGTGGACTTTGTTGGTCCACAACTGAGATGGGGGATTGTTGCCGGAAATGTGTTGTTCTGACACAAAAATAATATGCAGGCAGGAAAAGATTATCTGAAGCATTTCTTGTTTAAACAGAATAGAAACTAAAAGGATTGGTGTTGTTCAAAAAAGAAACTACACTGCTTTCTTACAAGTAAAACTTTCGATAATGATCCTTAAATTTTTTTCAAATTATAAAAAACTATTCTAAGTGCTAATTGTGACAGCCACAAAAAGAAAAGCACTAAGTAAAAGGAAGTAAATATCACTAGTATCAATCCAACCAGAAAACCCAGGGGTAAGCTGGAAACCACCCCTTAAATGTATGTGCTCCCTCTTCCCTTCCTCCAATTTTCTGCCTGTCACAAACCCCTTTCTCTCCCAACTGCCAACCTTCTCTATAAGTCATCTGAAATTAAGGTTGTATTTTATCTCTTGGCAAGCTCAAACTGCAGGCAGACAGCAAACAAATGTACTTCACAGTGAAACATTCCAAAGTCCACTTCAACAAATAAGTGGGCTCAGGAGAAAGAATAGGCCATTAGTTTATTGGTTATTAAGAACAGAGAGCTCTCTCCAAATATTTATTCTCAAGAAATAACCAGGCAATTTATTGGAAAAAAAAAAAGGCAATTTATGGACAATAGGCCTCAGAGTGCTCTGAAAAACTCAATAGCTGTTATGGACTTTTCTCCAGCACTCCCATGTACAAGCATCTTGTATGCTACTTCAGATGGTTCCCAGATATAACCATTAAACCTATTCTGGTATCTACCCACAGACACCAGAATGAAAAGTTCTGCTTCTCCAGATCAGTGGAATTCATCCACTGATTGGAAAAAGATTTTAGTCCAATAAATTGCCAAGTTCCAGCTATCTCCCCATCTCTTGACTTCTCAAGCCTGCTCTTTGTGTCTCTTTCCTCTGCTAATCCTCATTCTTAGATTCTAAAAAAAACACAGATAAAGCCAGGTAAGTAAGAATATTGATTAATATACCAACCCAACAAAATTGCCAACATTGAATGTGACCTCCAAAACTGACACTGCTGGGGCCATATTAGCCTAAATCACAGAACAGCAAAAGAGCAATAGTCATTACAATTTAGGGCTTAAAGAGAGAATATTGGTAAAAAACGAGGCTTACTAGAACAAAGAATGGCACGGCGCTCATCCTGGGAATGCATATAAAGAGAAATGTATTCATCATCTGACTTCTGAGCACTCTGCAACAGAAGTCGGGGAGCAGCACAGCCTGCCAAACGCTTCAATTCTAGAAATTAAACTAAAACTTTGGTGGCATATTTTGATGCTATTTCTACACTCAATATATGGTCACCATAGAGACACAAAGTTAACAAAACTAGTTTGACAACAAAACTGGCCTAACAACTGCAAGATCATATTACTGTCTAATTTTTAATCCTAATAGTTGTTAAGTATTCTTTCTATTGTCTTAATTTATATCTCCTTCTACAGCCTGTTACAAAGAAAAAAACCACATCCTATTTAGGTTTTTCTCAATCTTTAAGGTTCAACAGACTAACACTAGGCCCAAAGGCAGTCAAGTAGTCAGCATAAAGTCAAGTTAGACTTCATTACTCTCCCTAAACAATGATATCTGGGAGAGAGAGAGAGAGAGAGAGAGAGAGAGAGAGAGAGAGAGAGAGAATGAATGAATATATGCTATATGCAGGCATATCTAAGATCTAAAAACCTCTAGAATTTACTGTCATTGGGGCAACCAATCTTTGTTGAACTCATGAATCAATGTGTTACCTCCTCAAACCTCATGAGTACTATTGGTCTCTCCTTGTTATATCTGGGTAAACTCTTCAGCATGGCCACAAGGATGCTGGTGCTCACACTTTATTTTACAACATGGCAACACAACCACCAGAAGCTAGAGCTCTGAGCACAACTTCAAGAAGGAATGATTTTCATAAATTCAACCAATTCAACGAAGGACTTTCCATAAATTCAACCAATGTGTACACACACCTACACACCCTAATGTTACTATTGGTGCAGGAGATGGTATTACATATTTCTCAACCAGTCCCTGATCCTTGGTTCTACGATGACTTCTGGCCTGAGAACACCTCTGGTGCATCACACTGATGCCTGTCACACACCAAGTCACTAAGGACTAGAGAAGGAAGCATGTCTGTGACTAAAAAGAGAAACACATTTTAGGCTTCCCCTCTCCCATCATTCTTTCAAAATAATACATTGGGCATGGATTATCAATCTATCGCCTTAATGCTCCTGTGTTCTAGACATAATGCTCAGCATTCAAGGTACTGGATATATAGGAAAAAAAAAAAAACTTTGTCTTCACGATTTCTACTTAAAATGTAAGACATTCAACAAATTAAATCAGTATGAGAGTAGGTAAGAAACCTTGCTTGGCTTATGACTCCAAGTTAATTCCATAAGCAATGTATCCTTGTTATATTGACAAGGCTAACTACTGTCTAGGAAGGACATTACAAAGGCCTGAGCTCAGCAAGTCAACATCTTCTGGGCGACAACACACAGATGCATGAATAAGGTGGGGAAATCACCAAACCAAGATATTATCCATCCAAATGTCTGCCTGCCACCACCATCAGTGACCACAGGAGAATATGAAGTCATTCCAGCTTAGCAGTCTCAAGAGAAAAGTTAAAAGGTGCTTCAGTATATACTTCGATGGTATGTACTACCACCATCACCATCCCTAGAAACTGCACATCAATTTACCCTGAGAATGCCAATTATACTCTTAGTTTGAATGAAATACAGATTTTTAGATTGATGGTGAAAACAAAACTAACTAGTAATAATTGCACAATGGCATATTTCCACCTGAGGAGATGGTACTCAAATTTCCCTACTCCTTTCTCTCTTTACTTTTAGAAGTAAAGGAGTAATAAGTGGGGAAACCTTGATTTTCTTGGCACTGGGTCAAGACCACACATTGTGTGGAGCCACAGCAGCAGGCTGGGCTTGCTGGGGCTTCTGCTGTGACCACTGGACTGCACGTCTGTAACGTATTCTGGATAACCAAGGGGGAAGATGTTTTAAACCATACCAGAAAATGACTTTGCTTCTATGGTGTGTTTATTTGTTCTGGTATTTTTTATTAGGGTCACAGGGCAGGATTTTTTGGAACACAACTAAAAAGAATGTGGTAACATTGGCATCCTGAGCCCTTCTGACTTAACCATGCTGGAGCCCAATTCAGCAAACCCAAACATAATTTTTCAAAAATGCTTATCTTGTTCCACACCTCACCACAAAGCAAACAACCTAATTCACAGACTTCCTAATACTCAAAATGCCTCCAGGTCTCTGTGTCAACATATTTCTAGATTTTTTTTTTTGATCACTAAAAATTTTACCACCTTTTTAGACTACTTGTTTTTAGCCTCTAGAGAAAAAGAAAAAGTTATACAGATGGACCTAAAGTCCAGCTCAATCATTTTTCAAATGAACAAAGTTACTCTTAAAAGACTTTTTTAATCAACTGCCTTTCCCACAAGAACAGAAAAAAGAAATCCTGAAGCTAATCCAATCATAATCTCCACTTCCACAAATCATTGCTATACTGCCTGAGAGAGCTCCCAAAGTCACTGGTGCTCCTAGTAGAGAGGAGAGATTACACTAGACAATGTTGATGAAGATCGTATTATGGCCTCAAGTATCTTTAAGTCAATAACTCAAAAAAGGTAATAAACACGGAAAACTACACAAGAAAAAATATATGATGTGAAAAGAAGATAAAAGACAAAATATTCAAAAGAAAGAAGCACACAGGAGTGCAGTTGGATAAAATAAGTAACTTCAAACATTCTATAGCATAGTGTGATAAGCATGGCTAGCAATAACTAATCGAGCATTGCAAAACAGTTCGTGGAGAGCATTTTGCATGTTCCCAACACAAAGAAATGGTACATGTCTCAAGTGACAGATATGTCAATTCCCCTGATCGAATCATAAGGCACCATATGTACTGAAATTTCACACTGCAACCCAACAATATGTACATTTACAAACTGGTAAATTAAGGATACAAACGTATTTTTAAAAACAGAAATAGGTACAGCATAAGGAAACCTTTAGACTTAAAGTTAAAACACATACCGGAGAATCGTTGAAAGAATAATAATATTACACTGTTTACTTGTGGAATGCTATGAGTAATTACCTAAGAGGAGAGAAAAAAGGTGACAATAGTTCCCAAATATACTCCAAGATGGGAACAGAGATTGGATGTTCAACTACATGGACACCAGCTGGTGGTAATGCTCCATTAAAAGGCCACGCCAAAATGTGAAACTCAATGGGGTCCTGGACCAGAAAAAAATAAATAAAATATGAATACAAATGTAAGTATAAATATAAATATATATTATACATACATATATATAATATAAATGGGATAACTGGTAAATTTTTAAATATATATTATATATAACTATTTTATCAGTACTAATGTCCTGGTTTTATAATTTTACAGTGGCTACGTAAGGCATGAATGATAGGGTATCTGGATAAAAGATGTTTGAGAAGTCTTTGCAATATTTTTGAAGCATTTTTGTAACTGAAATGATTTCAAAACAAAAAATTAATTTTTTTCAATGAGCTTTTACAAACACACACATATAGCCTCTATAAATTATTGACTTGCCAAGATGTCATCTCCCAGATGGAAGAAACAAATAGGAAACTCTTAATTTGGTCTTACTTCTGGCTCAAATGAACACTAACTGGCACTAGAAAGCTTCAGAGTTACAGCCTTGCTCATGCCAACCTCTTCAGAGGAAGCTGGGCAGTAGTTAATGGAAGACACAAAATAGAGAAAGGAAATTCTCTATTTTGGAACAGAGAAAGGAAAAAAGGAAATCTGGGTGCAGGGTTAATGAAACAGAAAGCAGCCAAGCAATGGCTGTCTTCTAGGATAGGTACAGAGGGGAGCAGGCATCTTCCACTGCTTATCTGAGATAAAAGTGCAGGTGGAAAGGCGAAAGGGCACACACAGCCGGCTGAAGGGCCACACCCACAGTAGTGGGCATGTGAGCTGCACAGCTCTGGCAGGGGACAGATAGGAGGCTTTCTGGAACCCCCTGAACAAGGATGGATTGTTTCCTACTGGAGAGAAGGAAGGAGCTGAGCAGCACCTGGGGACATCCAACACTGCTGATGGCTGTCAGAGCAGAGAGGGGCAGGAGGTCCATAGGCTCCCTTCTGGATCAAGCAGCCTGGTAAGCCTTGAGAACAGCTCAGGCCAGAGGTGAAAAGTCCGCAGCTGGAACATCTCCATTACTCAATATCCAAACCTGACCAGAGAGCTGGACTGCTAGAACACATGAGAGGCCAGAAAGAACAAACTAGAAAAGTCCTACCAGTTGAGAAAAGATGATTAGAAAATGTTAGGATAGTACCTTGAGCTTTTGAAAGCAAAACTGAGAGAAATGATGAGTATAACCTCAAGACCAGAAAACTGAAAAAGAAATTAATATTATTTTATGTGGCATGAGTCATGTATCAGGCACTGTTCTACTCATTTCAACATACATTTCTATGTGGAAGAAGAAAAATATGAATGGCCTATAAACATGAGAAAGATTTTCAATCTCATTAATAACTTAAGAAATGCAAATGACAGCACAATACAATTTCTATGAAACTAACACATATAAATGAAAACTCAGAATATGCAATGGAAAAGTTATAGAGAATTCGGGCACCTTCATAAGTGTCTGGAATTTTTGATGGGGAGAATAATTTGGCAATAGCTATTAAAATATTAAGTATATATCATCCAACCTAACAATTCAACTGAGTGAGTATATATCCCAGAGGGAAAAATGTTCAAATAGGTAAACAATGAAATTTATAAAGAGATTTTCCATCATTGTTTGTAATGAAGGAATCAAAAGCTGAAAAAAATCTAATGTCAAAGACTTTAGGTTTACCAATCCTAATAAATTAAAAGTTTAATCATAAAGTCATGTCAAAAATTCTGCAAAAAAATTCATTTCTCTATTTCACAAATATACGGCCAATGTATAGAAGAAGCTGTGGATGGTTATATACTAGATTTTTAATTAGAGGAAGGGACTTTTCCCAAACTTTATAGCTAGGATAGCAATGGAAGGCTCTCCAAATCTAAGCATGACAATACAATTGTAGCTAATGCCAATCACACAGGAAGAAAAAAAGAGAGACATCTAGAAGAATAGTATGACTCACAGAGATAGTGCCATTGTATTTGTTACTTAACAAAATTAACACATGCTGGCTGCAAAAAAATTCAAATAATTAAGAAAGGAAAGCTCAAAGTTCCTCTCACAACTAATCCTACTCTCCAAAGGTTAAGCTAAGCCAATAAAGACAAAAATACTATCCAAAATTAAAAAAGGATGTGTGGTCCAATTTTATCTGAAGGGCCCATACCTATAAAGCCAGTGGTATAAAGACGGACTCAATAATGACTCAAAATGCTCAATTCTACCACAAGGGCTTCTGTGCTATATTCAGACCCAAAAACTGAGCCAGGTAATGAAAATGTTAAATACTATGGATTTACTAGTACCCACAAAGGCAGAAGTATTGAATGATCTGGATACATCTGTACTTTCCCAAATTTTACTGTAACCGGTGCATGAGGAGGCAGGGCTATTGGCAGTGATTATGTAACCAGTGTGTATGTGTATGTATTCGTGTGTGTGGTATTGTGTAGAAGTCATGCATAAACTTTGCTCTGGGTTCACCAAGTCATCACAACCATGACAGAAATGCACAACCACCAAAATGGTGCCCTCTGCTCCCACTGTCCCTGTCCCCTGGAAATCATTATTTCACTCTCTATTTTCATGACTGTCATTTCAATACAGTTACAAGTCGGAAACATATATCCTTTTCATAATGGCTTCTTTAAACTTGGCATAATGCCCCTGAGATTCACCCAGTTGGTGTATATTTCTTTCTAGTGCCATTGTACTGATGTATCAGTTTCCTTAACCATTTGTCCACAGAAGAACATGTGTGATGTTTCCAGTTTGGGGCTATTGCCAATAAAGCTGCTACAAAAATATATTCACAAGTTTTTGTCTGAGCATATTCTTTCATTTCTCCAGGACAAATGTCTCAGAGCAACTGCTGGGTCATATGATAAGTGCATATTAAATTTTATTAGAACCTGCCAAGTGACTTTCCAAAGTGGTGATATCATTTTACATTCCCACCAACAGGGTACAAGTGGATCCAGTTTCTCTCCAACCTCACCATCACTTTATATTTTCACTATTTTTAATTTTGGCTAATCTGATATGTTTGTGGAGATAGCTCATTGTGGTTTCAGCCTGCACTTCCTAATGAATAATGGTACTGAACATGTTTCCACATACTTTCTTTTTGTCAGCTGTATGTGCTTGCTGCAAAATGTTTTGTGCCTTGTGTCCATTTCATATTTGGATGTTTGCTCTCTTGTTTTAAGAGTCCTTTATCAGATACATGTTTTCCCAATATTTTGTCAATATTTTCTTCCACTCTGTAGATTACCTTTTTATCCTTCTAATGAATGTTTCATTCCCAGAGCAAAGGTTTTTTAGTTTTTCTAAGGAAAAATGTTTCCATTTTTAAGTTTTATGGTTCACATTCATGGTGTCAGATCTAAGCCTACATCCTCACAATTCTCTCTCCTAGATTTTTCTAAAAGTTTTACAGTTTTACACTTCACACTTAAAGCTATGATACATTTTGAATTAATTTTTAAGATATGAGCTTTAGGTCAAGGTTCTTTGAGGAATGATTATAAAGATCCATTATTTTAACATGTACCATTTGTTCAAAAAAATCTCTTTCCTTCACCAATTTGCTTTTACGCCTCTGCCTAAGATCAATTGGGCAGATCTGTGTGAATCTATTTCTGGGTTCTTTATTCTATTCCATTGATCTATATGTCTATCTTCCTGTCAATATTATAGTCTTTATTATTGCAGCCATAAAGAAAGCCTTAAAATAGGATAGCATGATTACTCCCACTTCATTCCTTTTTTTGAAATTATTTTAGCTATTCTAGTTTCTGCACCTTTACATATAAATTTTAGAATAAGCTTGTCTGTGTCTACAAAAAAATCTTGCTGAGATTTTGATAGGAATTCTATGAAAACAATAGATCAATTTGGAGAGAACTGACATCTTTACAATGCATGGATTCTTACAATCCATAAACATAATATGTCTGTCTATCTAGATCTTTCATCATCATGCTTTAATATCAGTATATAATTAGAATTATATCTAAGTATTTCATTTTGGGAACTAGTGACTATAAGTAATGTTATGTTTTCAACTTTGATAACGGTATGTTTATGGTGAAGTTACAAAAATGTGATTGATGGGGGTGGGTATCATATCCCATTACCATGGTGACATCATCTGTTAACTCTGGAAAGAATTTTTGGTCTGGACTCTGCAGAATTTTCTACATAGAAATTCATGGTATCTGTAAATAAGGGCAGTTTTATATCTCCTGACAATTTGTATACCATTTAAATTATTTTCTTAGACTAGAATACCACCTAGGACTTCCAGCACCATGTTCAAAAAGGGTTATGAAACTGAAACCCTCTGCTTGTCCCCAGTCTTAGGGAGAAAGGATTTATAGTCTTTCATGCTAAGTAGCATATTTGTGGCAAACATACGGTTTTCACTTTTGGCTAATTATCAAAGAAAAAACTCCATGAATACAAAAGTTCATGTAACATAGGTCCTAGAGTAAGAAGAAACTATACATGTTTTGCCTATCTCAGGTCTGCCCCTACCCATATAACATTGCTTTTTCTCTCAGAGAAAGCTAACCTTCCCAATGCAGAGGTCAAGTGCATAAGATCTAATCAGTGCATCTATTTCCCCTCCTTTGGACTAAGTATTTAGTTCAATAAAATTCAAATATGGAACTTCTTTGGAATTGTTTTGCAAAAGTTCTGTTTCCGTGACACTTAAATCATGAATCAACAATGGCCTGTGACCCAAAAACCACCCTGCCATCTGGTTTTATAAATAAAGTTTTACTGAAATACAGTCATACCTATTTATTTACATATTGTTCATGGCTGCTTCTGGGCCAACACAACAAAGTTAAATAGCTATACCAGTTACTACATGACCCAAAAATCCTGGAATACTATCTACCCAGTTTCAGAAAGTCTGTTGGTCCTAGGTTGTAATAGTAAGATGTAAGCCTGGAATAGTTAGGAAATATCTCAACACTTCATGGAAGGAACATGTTAGAAAGTGAAACCAGCACAAAAAAAGACCAACTCCAAATATTACATAAGTTACCAGGTTTGGACTGGCCAGAAACTATTATACCCTAGGATTTTTCAGTTACATAACCTGATTAACCTAGCTTTTTTCCAAGAAAAAAACTGGATTTCCTTCAACAAAAATAATTCAGATTCACTACACAGATAAAATCCATAATGCTCAATGTAATATCATTAACTCTAATTTCTTTCTCTAATTTGTCTATCAATACTAGATAAAGCATTCAATATTTCTCTAGACTAGAATGTGACTGTGTGCTAAAAAAAACTGATTTATACAACAGTGAATTAAAATGTTACCAAAAAAAAAAAAGTCAACTGAGTTGGAGTTCATTTAGGGTTTTGTTTGTCCTAACCAACCATCCTAGGGTGTTACTAAACAAGGAAAAAGCAAAAAGAGTGGACACCAAATTGATTTCTAACAATCCATTATCTGCCACAGAACATCTGAGAAGTACAAAAAGAGAAAGGGAGACCCATCCATTAATAGCTCCCTGAAATGAGGAAAATGCTTTAGCACTAGCGAGAGAAAAAACTAAAGAAAGCCAAAATTCCCAAGGGAACAGATTAAACTAATTAGAGATCGTTATTAACTGTAGAGCTGCTAATTGTTGATCAGGCATATATCTCCAGCAATGTCCCCTAAAGGCCAGCAGCAATGGGAGAGAAAATTTACATCTAGGGTTACTGTCAGTTATCCAGTCATCTTTGCCTGCATTTTCCCACCTCTTCAGGAAACTAAATGATTTTATAACATGGTTAGACATGGAATTATTTTATGTTGAAACTTGTTTTAGTATGTACATTCTAGTGCACTTTCCATTCACAGAGGCCAGATACTAATCTGTGGGAAAACTGAAATGGTTGGTACGAGCTCAATTAGACACAGACAGAGCACAAATATCAAGTGATAGTGAGGGGTAGAAGAGGAAGCTTAAAATAGAGCTAATGAAGCAGTTTAGAACTCCAGCAGACTTGGGGAAACGGGAGCAGGACCCTCTAACCCACACCAAGAGTAGCATATCATGATAAGGTTTTCACCCTGGCTTTGAAGGATCATTCTAGAGAGTCAGAAAAAGTCTGTAAAAACAATGGAGCTAGAATTTCTGTATAGCAAGTTGACAGTGTTATTGCTACTAAACATGCATAACAAATTCATCTAGGGACAAACATGAGTTCAAATTCTACCCATGCCATAAATGGTGGAGACACACCACCCACAGCACCCTCTCTCTTCTTCCATGAGATGTGCAGCGTATGCGGGGGTTGCACTGCCTAAGAGCACTCTAGACTTCCCAGTGCACAGACATGGCCAAATCATGATGTTTGGGTCAATGGAAGTGATGTGAACACTTCTGGATCCTTCAAAATGTTTGCCTTGGATGTTTCCAGGCCCATTTCCATGTGGAAAATGGCAATAACTATGGCAATCTAGGAAGTCATGGATTAAGGATGCCAGCACGACTCTGCCAGGTCTGGGCCACTGTGCTCATTTCTGGGCTCTGAAAGACAAATACACTTCTATCTTCCTTCAATTACTATACCATGGAGTTTATTTATAGCAACCTAGCTTGTACTCTAGTATGCAGCCATTTAGTGCCTGTGCAACTTAGGACAAAAGGCTTAACCTCTCTAAACTTCAGTTACCTCATCCATAAAATTAAATAATTTTTTATCTCATAGAGCAATAGAATTAAGGGTTGTAACATACCCATTCTTGCCCCTAACACAACCACACTAAAGTGCTTAAATTTAGACCAGACAATGCTAGCAAACATAAAGACTTTCCAGAAGCTGCTTTTGAAGGCCTCTGGTACCAAACAACAACAGTGCCCCCTAAACCCTCAAAGTAAAAATGTGCACCTGCTCTTCAGAACATCTCTACAAGTAGCAACCTATTCAGAGAAAACCAAGGGTGTCTCATGTTTTAGTCCAGGAGGAGACTTAAGATTGAACAATATTGCATTATAGTTTAGCCAACTGTATTCAAATCTTTGGATAGTTCTTTAAAACTTGCTCTATATTAAATGTGTGTGAACAGTACTTATTTGTCTATGTTTAGTTGATGAATCAAGTCCTTCATTTATGTGGAATATAGCTGAGGGAAAAAGAGTACAGGAATCTGTGTTGCTAGAGCACTTCACCAGGGTGGCTGAGAAAGAGACTGTCTACACTGGATACACAGGGTCCTATAGTTGGGGGAGGCCAGGACCTGCTAATCCTTTGCATACATCCCCAAATGGACAGTGCTTTTGTCAGCATCAGTCATTGGCCTCCAAGCCCTGTAGAGTCTTTTTGTCTTTTATTGGTGAAACACAGCTAGGTTGTAAAGTACTTTTAGAATTTTTGTAACCTTGAGATTGTTGAGCAATGGGGTTGAGGTCCTTAGCACCAAGATAAGACGACTGTGCAGGGACTTTCCCAAGGGCTCTCAAATGGGTTCTTACATGCCACAAGATGCAGAAAAACCACAAGATTACATCACCTAGCTGAGGCCAGCAACTCTGAAATGGGAACACAGATCTTATCTCCAGGCTTAACTCCTTCCATTGACCTTAACCAGGTCCTATGGCTTCTAAAGAGCTAAGTCACTAGGGAAAGAGGAGGCCAAACCAAAAAGCAGTGATGAGAGATGTGACACAACCTGCACATGCTTTTGTAATTCTTTATCTCATTAAAAAGTACCCTACTTCATGAAGGCATCATATGGCCAATAAAACTTAGTATGCCAGATTGGATTTTGCCTCCTTTAAAAAACCTAGGGGCATTACACCTGCCTTTTCAAAAGGCAAGTTTGGTGTAACATCATGCAAAACTTCTGCCTTAGGATTGAGAGGTACAAATTCAGAAACTATACTTAGCAGCAATCATAATAAACATGAACATCAATTTAGGAATAAAAAAGTACCACTGGTACTGGTCCCAAAGACTAAGGCTTTAGAGCAGCAGCACAAATTACTGCACTAGGGATCCAACGAACAGCTCAGGATCATTATTCTTGCTTTACTTCCCTGAATTGTTACTTACAGGTTCCCGGCCATCCATGGCTTCCATCCAGAGCCTCCGGTCCTCTTCTGACAAGGCCTGCATAGTGATAACCCCTGGCCTGTGGAGAAAGGAAGGACACGGATATGAACACAGTGCCATAGGGAGAGAGTCTGACAAAGGTAAAACCTTAAGGAAACACCCAATCACAGTGTTAGAAGTAGCTGAAGTCAACAACATGAAAAAAGACACATCACTTGGCTTTTCAAAGCCAGCTTCCTGTTTCAGAACGCAAAGCTACCTTCCCAAACCCCACTCCCTGAGCAAACCTCTCTTATAGAGGCAAGAAACATAGAAGACACAGGCAGGGAACACAGATAAGTAATATGATTCTTGTAGATGTTGTTCATTCCTAGAAAATTATTCATCTCTCTTCTCCAGAATACTACAGTGCTTTACTCACAGGAGGAATGCTATAAACATCTATTATGAATTGAATTACTGGACCAAGGGGGGAAAAAGAGAGGGAAAAGCTAGAGGCCTTTGGGTTTCCTAATATCTAGGTCATTGCTTCCAAACTGCTTTTAACAAGGAGAAGTTTTATAGAGTTAATTGGCTTTGTAATTATGATTATATTGAGTATATGTAGTTTTATTTTTTTAAATGAATACTTACCGTATCAGGAGACAAGTGCTTTATGGGCACTTGGTCTTCCCACTCTGGCTAAAATATACCACCCTTTACAACTAAACATAACCCCTCCAAAAGCAAACACATAATACCAACTGGCTCTTGTGGAGTGCCCATTATCAATATGCTCCACAAGAAAAGGAGACTATGCCATAAAAATGACCCCAGGAGAAGAGCACATGCTAGGCAAAGCAGGTGTTCTTTATTTAAGGTCCACAGATGGATCCCAGATTATTCATAAACCACTTCCCCTTCAAATATATGTGTGGTTTTCTGGTAAAATAATTCAAACTGTTCAGATTCTCAAAAGAGGACTGTTACCCTTCAAAAGTTAAGAATTACTGATTTTTAACCATCATATTTAAAGTTTTTAAAACCCCAAAAGGTAGGAAGAGATCTACTGAGTGAGAACTAAACTCTGGTTGCCATCAAATCCATGAATCCTGCTGAGGAGTGTGCACAACAAAACTCCACAAGCCTGTTTGTTCTCACCCAACTACAATCCCCATGTTTGGCTGGTTTCCTTAGTTTTAAGACAGGCCTGCTTATGTTTAACCTATTTTAAATTCCACATCTGCATCTTTTCATTGATCATCTCTCAACATCGCCTAAGGAAAGACATTTTCAAAGATGTGATTATGTAAGTAAGAAAGGGTTGGGGCTACAGGGGGCGCAGGGTAGCAGTTCTGATGGAGGGGATGAGTGTGTACAAAGTGAGGTGGCTAAGAGACTGGGTAGCGTTTGGGGGTAAGAGAAAGCCTGTGAAGGGCACTTGGCACTGATATCATAACACAAAAAAGACTCCGAAGATGGAACAGCTCCTCTCTTCACAAGCATCTTCAATGGCTCTCTCTCTCTTTTCAAACATTTGTACCCTCAGACTTCAACATCCATTTCCCACTATCAGTCTAGGGAGTGTGCTGATGGCCATGGCTTCACAAAACTATCCTTGGCTTGGGAACATGGTAGGTTGATTCTCCCCCTTCATCTTTCAAAAAGCCAAGCAAAATGTTACTGAGGGCTTTGAATCTATAGGCTACTGAAAAGCCCGCCAGTCTCTGAACCTGGATTTTTGTTATTCAAGGTCTTTATACCTCTGTACTTACTTTCAAATCGGGTAACCCAGGAAAATGGAGATCCGCAACTCTGCCTTACTGAATCTGAATTTCCTGGCTGGATTTCAACCAGCTCCCCAGATTCGTATGCACAGTTCAGCCTGAGACTCATGTCCTAGCTGCTTGCTCCACCCCCGCCCTTTTCTTTGCTGGTGTCCCTGCTCTGGCAGCAAGTTACTCTCCTCTCTACACTGGGGTCATGGAGCCAATATGTCTCCAGTTCACTTCCTGCCAGGAAACAGTCAGAGTACAAGAGCTGCCTACCAAGACTTCTGGGCCTCACAGATGTCGCATCAACTTCATGGCACACAGTGTGAAATTTTCACCCAGAGCCACAAAGAGGAAGTTCAGACAAACTGAGAGGGTGTGAAGGGTGGGCCCCTTGGCCTCAGTAACTGGGAAAGTCAACAGGATCTGTTTTTATTTCAAGAAAATATATCAAAATACAAATCTCCCCTCCCCCCACACACATGTGGTCTGGTTCTCCTTTTAGGGTAGAGTGTGGGGGTGGGGTGGAAGATGGTGGATGAAGTGGATTTAGCAAATTTAGTTTCAGTCCTAGCTTTCAGGATCACATAATCTCTTCCTAGCTTTCATGAAGATACATTGGATATAGTACCAGTCTTTCTAAAGCATCTGGAAAACAATCATTTGCTTCTTTTCCTTTCTTACAATTGAAATCACTATTACACAAATCTCTTACTTCCATGTGAGTTTCCTAGAACCAAGGTGAAAGGGTCAATATATCCTTTATTTTGGAATTAAGCAGTATTTTTTTTTTTTTTGGCATTTCCCTTCCTACGCCCCTACTTACCAGCATCCTTCAAAACAAAACTTTCAGCAAAGGTTTTCCATACTAGTCCTATAAGACAGCGTATTTTTACTTTCTCCTATTGTTGGTTTATATACTTGAAATGCACATGTTTTTTGACAGCAAAAACCATGGGGTGGGGGACTGGTGTGGAATGAGGAAGGGAAATATAAAATAAAGCAAGAGAAATGGAGTAAATGATCAGAGCTCTTTCTAGCTCTACAAAGAATTGCTACTCTATTAGACACTATAATAAAAGAACAACAGCAATAGCCCAGTAGCATGTACCAGTCACTGTGTTTAGCAAGTTATAGAGCCATGATAGGAGCACAGTGAATCTATCTCTTATCCCTTGTGCAAAATGGCACAGCAAATGTGAAGGTCCCATAGTCCCCAGGAGCTCATGTTATTGAGCCAAGTCCTCTAGTGTCAAAATTAACCTAATCCCAGCCCTTTGGGAGGCTGAAAACAGGAGTATCACACAAGTCTGATCTGTGTAGTGAGTCCCTGTAGACCCTGAACTAAATACATTTAAAGGCGGGGAGGGAGGGGGGAGCCAGATAGCTCAGTGGACTAAAGCACCTGCCACCACAAGGCCATGCTGGCCCAGCCCCCAGCCCCGCCCCCAGCCCCGCCCCAGGGCGTGCTGAGACTGTGATTGAGACTGGGCATGTGGTGCTCCCCTGTAATTCCAGCGTTTGGAAAACAGGAGGATCACTATGAGTCTGATCTGTATTGTGAGACCCTATGGACTCCGTACTAAATATAATATATATATATATATATATATATATATATATATAACCATCCACTCCTGCAATAGCTTACTGAGCCCCTGCACATTATCAAATGAGATAGACAAAGACCTCTGTAAACTGAAAAGTCCTTCATAAATATGAAAGCTCAGAATACTACTGTAGATGACAATCCAAAAAACAGGACTTTGTATCCCAAACATATACCAATTTAAAAAAAAAAAATCCACCAGCACCCAATGTGACTGGGACTTATACCTTCCACAAAAGTGGTTCTCCATATTTTTTGTACTTCAAAATGTTCAAGAAATAAAACAGACAATGATTTTTCCCCTTTAAACATAAAAAAACACTCATAAAAAAATGGACAAGGTGAATTTCATCCAAATGAGAACTTGTATTCACCAAAGGATAATATTAAACTTGCCACAGTGGCCCATACCCATAATCCTAGCACTCTGGTGGGCTGAGCTACAAGGACTGCAAGTTCAAGCCTAGCCTATTTTGAGATTCTGTCTCAAAATTTAAAAAAAGAGCCTAGGGATGTAGTTTAGTGTAAAGGCCACAGTATTAATTACACACACACACACACACACACGCACATGCACACACACAAGCACGCATGCATGCAAAGAAAATGAGAATGAGAAAAGGTATTTCTAATAAATATCTCCAACAAAACTTACATCCAAAATATGTGAACAATGCCTGCAAATAAATAAGGGGGAAATGAACAATACAATTCAATGGAAGACTTGCTAGGGACTTCATGAAAGAAGACATTCAAATGGCTACCAAGCATAAGAAGCAGAAAACCAAACTGTTATTCATTAGAAAGATGTAATTAAAACCACAGTGAGATACAACAAATACTCTCCTGACTATCTAAATGAACAGTATGAATAAGACCACCAATACCAAGTGGTAGCAGGACATAGAGCAACTGGGACCCAAACATTGCTGGTGTTTGGGAGAGAATAAACTGATAAAACCACTTCGGCATTATCTATTAGAACTAAATGTGTGATCTAGCAGTCCCACCTCTCATATGTCACTAAGCTTATGTCCACCAAATGGTACACTCTAGAACATTTGCAGTTTTATTCATAATTGCCCCAGATTGCAGCAACAACAGAAATACCTATCAGTAAAATAAGGCACTGAATATTTCAACAATGGAATACCACTCAAAAAAAAAGAAAGAACCAACTACTTCTCCAGGCCACCTCAACGTGAAAGAATCTCACAGATATGATAAGGAAAAGAAGTCAAATACAAAAACTACAAACTGTGTGGTTCCAGTTATCTGATGTTCAAATACTTCTAAAATACCTCCATGGTGGCAGAAGTAAGAATAATGACTGTTTTGGGGGAAGGATAAGGATGTCTGGGGAAAAGGCATAAAGGAAACTTGTGGGGTGACAGATGTTCTGTGTCTTGATCTGGGTGATTACACAGGCACGTCTGAGTACACAAGTGTGTGTAAAATCATTAAAATATAGACAAGATATATCTATTCTATTGTGATTACATCTGTTTTAAAAACTGTTTTAAATACTCAAGAGATAGGACTTCTGCCTTATAATTTTATCCTAATTCTAGTACCTTCCAGCTGTGTGGTCCCGGTAGACAAGCAACTGAGCTCCTCAGTGTTACTCTTGTTACATGCATTTTTAAGAAGAGCAGCATAGAAAAGTTTAAATTACTTGTGGTCCAGTGTACTACAGTTAAAACTCGGGGTATGTTATGAAAGTTAAATGAGAAATGTATGCAACTTTTCAAAGTCAAGCACAGAGCAAAAACTAAAAATCTGTCCTTATCACAAGAGCAAATGGTAAATATTAAGTAGGGTCAAAATTATGGCTGCAAATTATTTTTAAAAGAAATGAAACAACCCACATGTCCTGCCAATATATGCAGGAGCCCACTACCAAGACAGCACTGAAAATCACACCTCTACCACAAAGCACCCAGCTGAGGACTGAAGGAACACAGCAGCTCTGACATCATGGCCATTTTCTTTTTCCTACTTAGTAATCATCAAAGTTGCCTTTTTAGATTAATGTCTGGTGGCAGATAAAGAGAGAGGATGGGGCTGGCGAGATGGCTCAGTGGTCTAAAGCACCTACTTAGAACAAGCTTAGCAAAGC
>NDGN011299615.1:0-15740 GCA_002564285.1 Tympanoctomys barrerae
TCTTTCTTCCTTCCTTCCTTCCTTCCTTCCTTCCTTCCTTTCTTTCTTTCTTTCTTTCTTTCTCTCAGGGGACAGGGCTGGCGTGGCATATGGTGCTGGGGACGGAACCGTGGTTGGTCCCTGCACTTGCCTAAGCAGGCACTTTAGACCAGTGAGCTATCTCACTAGCCCCATAATCAGATCTTCAAATAAAAAACCAGATTCCGCTGTGAAAAGGAGGAAATATTTTCAGGTATAGCTTTCTTTCCCCTTACAGTTCTACATGCAACTTTGAGATTTGATTTGATTCTGACAAGGATAACAGTAAACTACCTGACTCTTCAATCTGATAAAAATTATTGGTATTTACTGGGACCCAGATCATTCTGAAAATCAGCAGTCTAATCTTTCTTGGTTTTCTCTGACATCACTGATGAGACAGTTTTCTTTTCCTTGAAAGTGAAGACAGTACAAAGAAAGAAAATACTTCAGTCCTCAGAGGTGAGACGATAGCTTTAAGGGATCAAGGACAGTTGACAGTCATCTCTCTCCTCCCCTGTACCAAATCATTTCTTAAAATAGCTCACCCCTTTTTATATTATAAAATCTTAAAGTTGGGGAATAGAAATTTAAGTATAAATAGGCTCACATGAAGAATGTAAATGTAAGAGAAAGAGTAACGTAGTAGCAGAGTCAGTTGGAACTGTGTTAAACTCCAAGTTCTGCCACCTCTTAGCTGAACAAACTCAAGCCACCTGTTGAGTCCCAGTTTTCCGGCCTGTAAATTGTACTTACTAGTGGAAAGCAATAAGTACCCTATAAATTGGCTGATATTAGTGTTTTACATATATTTTTATAAGAACTTTATACCTAGGATATAAAGGTCTTGCGATATACACAGGTATCTTCCACTCAAAGTTTGAAACAAATGAATCATCTGCCTGTAAGGTTTCTAGCACTTAGGTAAGTATTTTATGCGTAAAACAATCATAAACCCATATTTTTCTGAATTAATATACTTCACAGTTAGGAAAGCAACATAATATTCTGTCTATATACATATAGTCAGAAAGAAAAATTCATAAACATAGACAACATTAGAAATAAAATATAGTATTTATTTAAAGCTCTATCTTGGTATGGATTATGATTATGAAATCACATGTAAACCAATCTTTGCTTTTCTGAAATTTCAAAACAAGTAGATATACTAATAAAAATACAGTAACCAATGACATTAAGTCAGGGGTCACAGAGAAGTAATAGCCCATTCCATTGAGCATTTTTAATTTTTTTTTTATTTTTTTGTTACACTAGATGACAGGGAGCCATTTCTACCTCTGCAGTGATCGCCTCAAAAGTTGTTCCTACAGTGCTTGGAATGCAGGCTAAAACAGATGGACTTAGTTCCGTGCTTGCTGTACTACAGAAATAATCCTTGCTAGACAGAGACCCACAAGCCTGGCCTGACAGGAAGCAAGGGATTCTGCTAGCTGCTGCCTATGTCTTGTACTCTGAATAACTACTTCAAAGACAGCAACACACAATTAATTATTGTAACTCTCCTGCTGACCTGTTTTGAAACTCTATTTTATTGTTATTTGTATTTTTTTTCTCTCTTGCACCCCTACAAGGCAGACAACAGAAACCCATCTCTGTGTGCCTCTTCTTAATCCATCCTTCACGGCCATATGTCACTACACAGGCCACAATATTTAGAAGTGATTGTGACTGCTTTGTGAGCAATAACTGCAAACACCGGGAGAGGTACTTCTGGGCTTTTCTGAGATCTAGGCAGTGCCCTGGAGAGCGCACTACTGTACTCCAGAGCCCAGACCAAAAGAGGTGACAGAACTGAGAGTCTGACACAGCTTCTGTGGAACATTTTCTTTTGTCCAGAATGAATGCTAGAATTGCCTGACTGTGGGAGGTATCACCAAGGAGTCTGTTGCTTTATGGTTCAGGAGTTCGTGTGCTGAGTTTTCCTTCTGATAATCATCTGAAAGTCAATTTTACTTAGGGATGAATAGCAAGTCTAACTTGTTTTTTTTGTTGTTGTTTTTTAATGTTTGGAGCTGCACTTCAAAAAGCCAGAAAATGACCAGATCACTGACCCTTGGAGAAACACAAAGCTACTGGCTTTAAAATATTTAACTTTATCTCCAACATAAAGTGACCTTTTAGGAACACACCTATCACTATGACCACCACCGCCACCACTACCACCACCACCACCATCCTACTCTGTCCTAAGTACAGTATTCTGCTTATACCCATGTAAAGGATGATATTTTGAAACAGTCAGGAACTCTCATCTAAATCACATCAGTTTTCCTACATTCTTTCTACTTTGACTAAGAATGTAACAATCTTTCCCAGGAGTAAACAATTTCTAAAGAATGTTAGCTCCCTTGGTTGGAGCTGTGCAGTGAGGTGGTTACAGAATAACTCAGATTCCTCAAGAAACTAAAACTAGGAATTCCATTTTGACCCAGATCCTCTAGGTATCTTCCCAAAAGAAAGGTAAAGCCATTACATTACAATGTTACACACATCCTCATGTTTGCCCCATAACTCACAATAGCTAAATTTGGGGAAGGTCCCGTATGTCCACCAATATATGGATGGATAATTAAATGTGATTTTTACATGCAATGAAGTACTGCTCTACCATAAAGATCAGTTTGAGCAATTTGTAGGAAAATGGATTTACTTGAGACCATAAAATTAAGTGAAATAAACCAGACACATAAGCTTAAGGATTACATGCTTTCTCTTACATGAGAACCCCAAATTATAAATAAAGAACAAAATAAAGATAGATCATAGAAAGTAGGAGGATGGGTCTTTCTCAGATATAAAGAAGATTGAGAGATGGAGAGAGAAGTTGAGAGGGAAGGAAAGGAGATTAAAAGGGAACGGGAACTGAAGTGTGTCCTATACGTGTGCGGACTCCACTGGAGAAATGGAAACAATGTATACTATAAACTTGTATTAAGAAAAAGTCCAGCTATTCTATAGATTTCTGTATATAACACGTCTGTATGTAGAAAAATGAATATAAAGGGTGTAACAATGTAGAAAATGCTTGATGAAATATATGCCCCGGGGAAAGGGACAAAAAGGAGCATGACTACAATAATAAAGATAGGCTTTCCAACTTGACTGCTGAGTATACATAGCTATTTTTGTAGTCATATCTTTCATACGTACATTCAGCTCTCTCATATATAAATATTTAGATGTTAGTGCAGGCAATATAGCTCAGTGGACCAAGTGCTTGCTTAGGTAAGCACAGGGGCCAGGGTTCGATCCCTCGAACAGCATGCCGTGCCGGCCCCGCCCCTGGGTCACGCTGAACCGACTATGGAATTCAGGTGTGGTGGTGCACACCTGTAATCCCAGCACTAGGGAGGCGGAAATCAGGAGGATCACCGCGAGTCTGAGCTGCATAGTGAGACACCACACTAAAAGAAGAAACACATAAATATTTAGATGTAAAAGTGACCACAGAAGGATTGGCTATGGAAGGGCAGAATTCCCATAAAACAGTTAAAATACATTATTATTTCTGTTAAAATGACAAAAATGAGACAGTAAGAGTTTGAATCTAAGGGCTGGGGTTGTTGCTCAGAAGCACAGCTACCTCCCTGGCAAGCACAAAGCCCTGAGTTCAATTAATGGTACCAAAGCAAACAAACAAACAGTTTGAATCTTAGTGTTATGTGAACAGGACTTCAGTACTTACAGCTCAGTTTGGGGCCCTCCCCCTCTCCCTCCTTCTTTCCTTCTTTCCTTCTTTCCTTCTTTCCTTCTTTCCTTCTTTCCTTCTTTCCTTCTTTCCTTCTTTCCTTCTTTCCTTCTTTCCTTCTTTCCTTCCTTCCTTCCTTCCTTCCTTCCTTCGCCCATTAGGAGAGAGGCTCCATCTTCCATCTGTTTTCTGTAAAAAGAAAATTATACCTGTGGCTTAAACTTCTGGCATTCAATGCAAGGACCTCTTATCTGGTCTTCTTAGGCCATGTGTGTCTACACAGGATACTATGATTATATGTTAAGGCTATTGTAAAGGAGAAGAAAGACTTAGTCCAAATTTTGCACAAAGACTGATCATGAAATTATTTTCTCAAAAGTACTCTAATAATTGATATTTGATGGTTATTCTGGTATCATCTGATGACGAACAGACATGCACATTGAAAGGAAGTAAGATTTCACTAGAAGGCACAATAATTTATCTGAAATAAATTCTCTTGACCAACATGTTTTAATATTTATTTTCAGATTTATATTTATGTATATTGATAGTCAGCTATCTTTCCTTAAGGAACAATGAACCACACTTCTAAGTAGGAGCACTGGTAAAACTCCAACTTCATGTGTGAACTGGCCCTATAATACTCAATGTTGTATTCCTAGTAAGCATTAATCTTGTTAGGAAAGTAAAAGTACTTTCAACTCAAGAGTTTTGCTTTTTACCATTAAATGTGGCTTTTGGAGTTCATTTCAGAAAAGGTACTGAAAGATAGGCTGTAATTAAGGTTATACCCATACTGTCATAACACATGTCATACATGGCCACAAAATTGTAAATGGAAATACAGAAGGTTTTTGACTTCTCCTATTCTCAGAGGTCTGTAATATAATGTAGAGATGTAACATTAACATAACTAATAGAATGAAGGATAAGAGAAGTCCAAGAATAGGTGTCTTCTAAACACATAAAAATGTTCTCTGCAAATTAAGGACAGATAAAGGCAGCTATGCTTAGTAAAAACAAGAATATAAAGGAAATATAAGCTTCCCCAAACCTATGTTTGAAGTTCTAGCTTTAAAAAATCTCCCAGATGCACACACAATCATCATCTTACTGTTAGTCCTTTGTAGATTGGCTTGAAACTACCAGTTCTAAAAGTGAAAATAGGCTGGGACTTCTTCAGTTTCATAAACTGTAAGAATGTACCTTCAAGGAAAAAAATATATAATGGTTGTGAGTTATGTTTGCTTTTCTTGTTACATTTTATTACTAAAGCACTTTCATAAAGCCATTATTTCTTTTATGCTCAGAAGGCAGAGGAGCTTGACCTTCTGTTGGATTTGTTCATTTTAATGTCAACTTCTTTTCATGGAATGAGAATTTTGTCTCAATGTTCTCATTTAAAACTACAACTATATGACCTTTATAATACTTTCCCACTCTATAATCTCAGATTTTATTAAAATTTCCCCTGAAATTAATAGTAAAATTTTATAATCACGGTTAAATGATATATCGAGTAATATTGGCCTAAGTTGGATTTGAACATTATTTACATAGGCATAGCTTTCTGCAGAGAAATGCAGATCCTAGGTAATCTCTAAAGCATATTTTCTACTGTCTTGGAGTGACTTCCTGAGAAAAATGATTCATTGAAAGATTTTCTCTTTCAAAGACTGTATCTTGACACAAAAGCCTTTTTCTGTCACTTTACCCTCTTTGTGCCCCCTTCCACTGCCCTTTCTGAGGTATAATTCCTCGTCTGAGGGACAACACAGAAAGGGAAGAGATACTCATGGCACACATAAGTGAGTTGTTGTGCTTCAGGTCTTCACTCTTGATGCCCAAGCTGTCCCTCAAGGCTCCCTGCTGGCTTTGCTGGTTCTCCCCTTGGGGCCTGGGCTTGGTCAGAGCTTCCTCCCCAGTGCTGACGCAGCTTTGTTCCTTCTCTCAGTCTGTCCATCATCGTTCATTGGATTCCACTGCTCCCTAAGCAGGTCCCGAAATGCATCTCTGTGCCTTCAAGGCCCTGCACAGACTTCTGCGGTCTGCTTCACTTTTTCCACAGTATTTGATGTTGACCATTTTGGTCTTTTTTCATTTGGGTTTTGCCCTAGGGATTGAACTTGGAGCCCCTCACATGCTACCCGTGAGTTCTCTGACCACTCTTAGTACTCGGAGCAACTTTCTGCCCATTATTCTTTCTGAAGAATTTTCCAAAACCAGGGATGTCACTTAGTGGTGAAGTACTTGCCTAATGTGCATGAGGCCTTGGGTTTTACCCTCAGCACCACCATCAAAAAAACAGTACATCAGCACATAGCCCTTGCCTTTTCATTGTCTGATTTGGCTTATCCACAGCTACAGTGTGTTATGTATATGTGCCAATTCCCCACAGTGGATGTAATAGTTAGGTATTGCAAATATGTGCTAACAAAAGTTTTAAACAGCAAATAGAATGTTACCTAATACAGAAATATTAACATGATGAAATGAATTAAACATGTTAAGAAATACAAGAGTTTCTAATAATACTTAAAAGTACATATTAGTCACCTTTGGATACTGTTAACCAAAAGAAAGAGACTAAGTATTTATTATGCTTTTCCTATAAGAAGTATGTCTCAGGGCTAGCAAGATAGCTCGGCAGACTAAGCGCCTGCTATGCCAAGCACAAGGACTAGGATTTGATCCCCAGTTTCTCAGGCTGCGCCAGCCCTGCCCCACCCCCACTGCACACTGATCTGGCGACAGAGTCTCAGCATGGTGGCACATGCCTATAATCCCAGCACTGGGGAGGCTGAAAAAAGGAGGATCATCATGATTCAAATCTGCGTAGTCAGACCCTTTATCAAATACACAAAGAAAAAAAATATGTCTCAGCCTCAGAGTCACCCAATAGTTGATGAGGGGAAGCTTGTTGTTGTTTGTTTATTAATAAATTGTAGCTGATAAAGATAGAAAGGATAGTCAAATTTTGATATTTCCTCTTTGTAATCTCTAATGAAATCATAATAAGAAATGATGAACAATAGCCATGAATGGTTTTTAAACCATTAAGTGTAAAACTTAATGCAGAAATTTATAAAGAATCCATCAAGCTTAAAACACAGAATCCACTGATCATATTAAACACTTAAAAGCCAGTGACGGTGGTGCACACCTGAAGTCCCAATACTCGGGAGGATGAGGCAGGAGAATGGTCACTAGTCTGAGAGACACCTGAGTTATCTAGAGAGTCCAAAGTCAGCCTAAACTGCAGAATGAGATCTAGTCTCAAAACAGCAAAAGCAAAGTTAAGCACTGCAAAAAGAAAGGAACCAAATACTCTATGCTTCTTCATACAATGCAAAAGGAAATATACACTAACTCTGAAATAGTCTTAACCAACTACCAAATTTGGAACAAGTACAGGAGAAATAAGCTATCACTGAATGACCTTCAGAAAAAACTAGGATGTCACAGCACCCTGGGAGGTTGAAGCAGGATGACTATAATTTTGAGTGAAGCCAGAGAAACTTAGCAACTTAGTGAGACCCAGTCTCAAAAGTCTTAAAAAAGAGGAAAGGCTGTGCCTGAATATGGAGTCACTTGGTTCAAACCTCACTAATCTCATTTAAAAAAAGAAAAGAAAAACCCAAGATGTGGGAAATTCTACAGGGCAAATATTACCTGATGTATTGAACAAATTATAAAAATGCGAAACAAGGGCTGGGGAGATAGCTTGTTGTTCTAAGCACCTGCTTGGCAAGCACAAGGGCCTTGGTTTGATCCCCAGTACCGCATTCTGTGCAGGCCCCAGAACCCCAGGCACGTGCCGGTCCCCCAAACTGGTCTTGATGGTGCACACCTGTAATCCCAGTGCTGTGGAGGCTGAGACAGGAGGATCACTATGAGTCCTAACTGTGTAGCAAGACCCTGTACCAAATAAATAAAAAAAAATTTTAAACCACAAAATAAGAAAACAGTTCAAAAGACTGGAAGTGGTGGTGCACACTTGTAATCCTGGCACTTGGGAGGCTGAAAACATGAAAATCACTATGAGTCTGATCTATGTAAGGAGACCCTGTAGACCCTGGACTAAATACCAAAAAAAAAAAAAATCAAATATATTGAGTGGCTTTAGAAGCATATTAAGGTACTATATATGTGTTTTATTTCCTAATTTAAGCACACAAATTTCAAACAAATATTGTCTTAGGAAACAGAGAAATCTAAAGACTATTTGATGACATTAAATTATTAATTTTTAGGATAACAACACTTTTTTAAAAAGATATAGTTCTTATGCTTAAAAACATGATAAAACACTAGTAGATAAAGTGAAATAGACTCAGGGTCTTGTATAAAAATAATCTAGGGCATGAAAGATAGGGCAGGGTACAAAGAAAGAAGATTGGTTTGAATTAACCATTATTGAAGTCGGGATGGCTACATGGTAGTTCATTAAATTATTCTGTACACTTTTGTATATATTTAGTTTTCATAATAAAAATTTTTATTTAAATTTTAAGAACATTTTGCAGATGTAATAGGAACTCTAATGTCAAGAGAAAAAGATGATCCTAGAAATTATGTTCTATGAAAAGTACTCTATATAACATTGGAATGGTGCTATCAACCCACCTTATCCCCCTGTTCCGCCTTCAAAATTTTATGCTACAATAGATTAAAATGTAAACACTGGAAAAAATGTAAACACTGGATGACTGGTAGGTGGGAACAAAGTTGATTTCTAGCACAGTAGCAGATGTGCCTGTTAGCTTAGACTAATACCCACTTTGTTCTCCTAATTCTAGGAAGAAATGTGGTGACTGAGGCTCCAGGCAACCATGAGCCTCCCCTGTGAGCTCAGTATTGTCAGGGCAGCTCATCAGAAGTCCCAGTTACCTCTGAAATAATCTAGCGTACAGCGATATCACCTGCTGGGAGTTTTTGCCAGGACTGATAGGGGCGAGCACACCACCGCTGAAGGACAGGGGTGGAGGAAATGGGGAGAGCTAGGAGAATCCTAGGGGGGAATCCAAACTGCGAGTTTAAGGCATGGCCCCCCCCAATTTTAATCCTGATCAAAAGTTAAGTAAATTGGAGATATGTTGCTACCATAGAGATGTCCATAGGAGAGAGGAATCAGGGCCCTCTAACAACCAATATAATATGCAGAAGAGAGACCGGGTGTGAGGTAAAATTGTAGTCAAGTCAGGAACAGAAACCGTGGAGGGAGGTGGTGATGCAGATCTGTCGGGCAGCCTGTGGCCCTTGGTCACGTGGGTAGAGTCCCATATCACATCACATGCTCTCGTGCTGCTCTAAGCAGCAGACCCCGCTGGCGAGGGGTGGAACCTGAACACTTGGCTGAGCTCAGGGACCTTCTGCTTTTGCATTGCACAATGTCTCCTGGCTCACTGAACTGACGGCTCTGTGGAGAGTTCTTTGAACAAATACCTCTGTTCCAGGTGTGCGGTGGGGCTCTCGCTTTGGCGTCCCTGCCAACCCTGTCTTAAACGTTAATCCTTCGCTTAGGCAACAGGGGAACAGAGCCAACTTCACACAAAAGAAAGCCGAGGAAAGAGCGCACAGACAGCCTTGAGCTCTGGCAAACTCACCTGGGCTAGGATCCTTGTTTTGTTTGTTTCCAGTTCCCTGGTTTTTGGCAAGTTCCCCATTCTTTTGGAATGTTTGTTTTATCATGTATAAAAATATTAGCTACCTTAAATTATTGTTGTGAAAATAGAATTCAAAAGAAACTGTAAGTCACTTCTCTATTTAAAACTGTAAGTCACCTCTATTTTAAAAACTTTTAGTCACTTGGAGTCCTGGGATAAATGGAAGCCAGAGAGATTGTAGGAGAACAGTCTTAGAGGATTTTTTTATAGCATGTCGCACACCAAGAAAGTCAGGTACTTAACCTGCCCAAACATGATTTGGAAAGAGCTGTTTTATGAAAATTTTATGAGTCAAAATACTACAATAGCTTGCCCAATCCCTTCCTTATCGTAACCCCTTCCCTTCACGGCAGAATCAAGGGAGCTGAAGTAGTTTCTTCTTGGTGCCATATTGTCCAAAAGTTTTATTTGTTTTTATTGTTCCATGACTTTTAACACAATCACTGGAGTGGGCATCAGACTTTCAAAAAGCAAGTATTTTAAAAGTTTGGTTCCTTTGGGCTGAGCAAGGACATCAATTGAAAGCAATTAGTTGGTGCCTTACTGTCATGGGAAGCTTGTGATAGTTTTGCAGAGATCCTAAATTCAGAGGTTTAGAGAACCAAGTGCCATGTTAGAAGTTTAGTTCCCTCACACAGCGTGCTCAGGAGGAGCTGAGGCTGAGGGTATTGCCCACAGATGTGGGCAACAGGCAAGGGCAGCAGCTTTGATTGGTGTTTTGCTTGTTACAAAGGTCTTTATGCTCTTTAATCTTAAATTGGAGTATAAAGACACTGTTCGTTAAAGGTGAGTTTCTTTCTTTACTTCCTGTTCTGTACAAAGTATATTACAAATGGCTAAGGATCTGGGAACAGTTATACATATTGTCTAAGAAACAACACATTTGCAAATAATGTGCTTCACTTTACTCTTTGAAAATACCATTTTTTTAAATAAGTCTTTAGACTTCTTATTCACTTTGAATTATGAGATCTTCTTTTTCTAAAGAATTATTTGACTAATGTTTACTAGACTAGACCTCTTATTAAATTTAATTGTATGCATCTTACTAGGTTAGATGTTGACAACTCTAAATTTTGGATAATTTAAAAAAATCGACATGAATAAAGAAACAGAAGTTAAACAACTAATGAGAATAAATGTTCAGCTCAGTATTCTTTTTGACATTTTTCAAGATCGTATTTGATCATCACCGTATCAAGAATGAGTCTAAGATAATTCTGTAATTTCGTTCATCCCAAGCTAGGTTGCTGAAGATATTTCTGTTTGTTGTCACCAATTAATAAATACTTTTGGTTACTAAAAGACCATAATAGATCCTTTCCTAACATTAATCTAAAATCAGCCTCTGCTGTAATTTTTTTCTTTTCCTGGGCTTATTTTAGATTTACCAAACAACTTACTTTATGATTAGGCTAGCTGGGTTTGTTCTATATTACTTACATAGTGAAAAAGTCTATGGAGCATATTTCTCCACTGTGTACATGAGCACAAAACATTCACATGAATGAAGAAACACATTAGTTATCTGAGCCTTTTGTTTTCCCAAGACAAAGCACCAGGTAATAAATAGCATCTGGAACACTAGTAGTTTTCCCACCACTGTACCTAGTAGTTGATGCCTGTCAACAGGGCTTTAGACAACGGACAGAATGAAAAGCCAGACTGGAAGGATCATGCTAGTTTTCCTGAATTCTGGGCAATGTCCCAAGATTGAAATAAATTGTTCTTGGAGCTGTGGGGAGTGGATATCTAAAATCACTCTTTTAAAAGCCGCAGGAGGCATGGGGATTATGAAATGATAAAATGTCAAGTTGCAAGAAATTACAGGATCCAAATTCTGAGCTTGACCTTGACAAAAAGTTGATTTCTGAGTGACCTCAGTGGAACATACCATAGGAACGGTGGACTCTAGCAAAAAAGTACATTTTTGAGGGCGCCTATGAGGACCCCTCAAACAGCAGGATGCTGAAGCAAGGCAAAAGTAGGAAACGCTGGTCTTAGCTCCAGCACTTCTGGTCCATTGTGGCTTAAATTCTCTTGGTTTAATACTAGGGCTCTGCAGCCAGATGGGCTCAGTTCTAGAGCTGGTTCTATCGCTTGACGCTGTAGACACTTGAGAATCTCAACCCTTTTAAAACCTCCTCTGGAAAACAGTGCTAGTAATAGAGCTTACTGCTTAGAATTGCTGTAAGGAGTCAATGAGCAGCTATACATACACAGCACCCAGTAAATCCTCAATAATAGAGCTCCTATTATTATTCCTGTGAGCTATTATGAGAACATCTGAAATAAATAAAGATGTAAAAAAAATCTGTGAAGACTAGGAAAACTCAAGATTATACTCATTTCTTCCAGTTCTAAGGTAGAGCATTAGGTCAGTAGCTCATCATGGGTTTGGATGGAATCTCAACCTACAGTGGGAAAGAATATTCCTTCTAAATCCTGCTAGGTACTTGTCATGGATTTCTGAAAGTTACTCCTTCTTTGCATGTGTTAGGTCAGTAGGGCCCTAACTCTGCTGGCAGCTGTGCTCCTGGCTTGAATGAATATTTATTTTAATGAGGCCCAGGTCTGGTCTTTTCTCTTAGACTTGGGAAATCCTGCATGACATCCCAACTCTCTTAGTTTTTCTGTCCAGTAGATTAGCCATTCTGTGAGTCATTCTAGAAATTCATGATTGTTCTTCTGATATCAGATTGTCCTAGTTAGTTGTTGGGAAGACCAGCCTTCTGGGTCGGCATGGGGCAAACCTAGGATTACGTGAATCAACTTGATGTTAACTTGAAATTTATATTCTTAGAAGAAAAAAGATAACTGAACATTGTTACTTGGGGCTTATAATTAGGAAAGGGCTTTAAAGTCCTTTATAAAAGATGTTATCAAAATTCAGAACTTTTGCTAATCAGTAGAAATCCTACAGGGATTCAGACTCTCTCCCAAAGCCTAGATATGTGGCCAGCTTAGAGCTCAGACAAATAAACATGGTAGAAATAGGTTTTCTGGAGAAAAATGACACATGGAGTTATACACAGTTAGTGAAATACATGGCGTTTTGAAAAATATCATTGAAGCTGAGCTATAGCTTCAGAGGAGAGGAAACCAGTAATAAGTAAGATTCTATGATGGGAGTTTTGAAAATTCATGAGAAAAATAATTGCCTCTTATCTTAAAATGCACACTCTTCCATCCATTTCTGTCATTAGCATCAGTAGACATGTACTGAGTGACTATTCAGTGAACACAACAAATTTATGGTACCCAGAGCCCTGCAAAACAACCATCCTCTTGAAATCTGTGGGAACCTCCCAGCAAATGGCCATGGTGAGAGCCAGCTCATCCTCAAAGAATATCTGAAGCTGTGTTCATGGCTTTTCTTGTCACAAGAAAAGCCTGCCCAGCAGAGAACACCACTCTTGGCCTGCTGACTACACCACAGCCAAAGAACCTGTGTCCTGTGTTATGCTGTCTCTTCTGCTCCTCTAAAAGAGAAAAGATGAGAAGCAGAAGAATGCTGGGCTCTAGGCAGGGAAGAAGCTGTCCTCCTAATTCCCATCACCATGTCACAGGTCAAGATGCGAGAGTGGAGAGAACCTGTGGATTGGGACATATGTGTGCCCATCTGCACAGCACAAAGGAAAGGGCCTTCAGTTATGAACTGCAATAATTAGCAGGAAGCATTACCGTCCTTAATGTTGCCTCGATTCCAGGCAGCGGTCAAATTGTCTCATGAATGAGTGACTCAGCATCACAAAACTGGGAGGTGTCTCATTTGCAATTAAACTTGGCCTTCTTGGAAATAATCAAAGTGCTCAGCAGGAAGGCGAAGTTGGAGAGTAAATTGGCAGTGCATCATAGAGATCACTGTTCTTTCACAATCTTTGTGGTAGAAACTGCTAATTCTTGACCACATCCACTCTCGTCTTCTTCTGGGTATCTGTCTCACCCTACCCTGTGATCACAATTCCTAACTCCTTAGAGACTAGGTGATGTATGCTTGGTTGTTCAGTATGCACCAGAAGGTTGCAAACCATTTCACATGTATTTTATCATTTAATTCTTCTGACAAAAATGTGGGAAGTAATATTATATTACCCAGTTAGCATATCTTAGAGGTAACTGAGGCTTTAAACGTTAGGGGACTTAGACTGGGTGTGATTGTGCATGCCTATGATCCCAGCGCTTGGGAGGCTGAAAACAGGAGGATTACTATGATTCCAATCTACATAGTGAGACTCCATAGACCCTGTATCCCCTATACTAAATGCAAAAAAAAAAAAAAAGGTTAGGGGACTTATCTAAAGTTATACAACAATGTAAGTGGAAGGATCTAGATGACCCCACCCCCCCATCTGTTTCTAGACAGAATGGACCTTGGGATTAGATATATTAACTGCTATCCTTGCTGCTAGTGTCCTGTACTTCTTCATAGCACTTGTTACAGTCCTACCTAAATGAAAAATAAATTGGTTATATCTGTCTTCCCAGGTAGACACAATCTTCATCAGGTGAGGCACATATGTTTCGGATTGGGTTTGGCTCCAAATAACAGAAAAACTGTTATACTCTGACTACAACAAATCTCATCCCAGTGGACACCTCAGAGGTGGTGGTTGCTAGGAATACCTCCAAAGCTCAGCTAGGTCAGGGGCTCAGTGACTTGGTCTTTACTTCCTGGCTTTAAGGTAGCAGTTGCTGCTCCAGTCATCTCATCTTTATTACATCTGGAAGAAAGGAAAAAGAAATCAGAATAACCATACCTGCCAAATATTCTTGGCTATACATGTGTAGCTTAGGGTTCCTGACGAGAGTGAGATTTTGCACTTTCAAACTGGGGAGGAAAAGTAGAGTGGCTGAAATTTTTGTTTTTTTTTTTTTTAAAGCGCTAACCATAGCCAGGGATTATATCATTTTAATTGTATCTTTAGTACCAAATTCAGTGAATTACACATAGTAGGTCAATGAATGTTGGTTAAAATAATGCATGTAAAATTCTGAGCTCAGGGCTTGCTATATGCTAGTCAATAAATGCTGATTGCTAGTGAGCCCACATTTGTGTGTGTGGGCAGATGGATGCTTTCCGGTGCTGCTTGGGTTGATTCAAGGATAAGCAGCAGCAGCTGATGGCTCTGCTGGCCTCATTAGCCACAGACTGGCCTGAATGGGGTCTGCTCTGGGCTGGGGAAGAGGGAAATGATGAATCGGTTTCTAGCACCCCTAGTGCTTTGCAGGCTAAGACTGGCCAGAGGGTCTAACTGTAGCAATTACTCAGCTGCCACCGAGGCAGCTCAGATTGCACAGCCAGTGGGAAGGATGGGTGTTTAAGCTTTCTTCTTTTTGCTAAAGAGAAAAAGATCCACTCGCTGCTGATGGCAAGATTTCTGGGGCTGAGCTGAGGAGAGAAAAGGACTTTCAAAGCTGTACGTTGTCTCTGTGGCCTGCTGGTTTTCAACTTCCTCTCCTCCTCAGCCTCCACCCCTCTCCTTCCCCTGCCCTTCTTCCTGCCTCTCGCTCTCTCCATTTTGTGGCCAGGCAAGCAGGGATGTTTAGGTTGTCAAATAAAATACACTGTGTGGAGCTGGGTGCTCGCACAGACCTGGCAGTGCTGGGGGTAAAGCTGCCGCCTTCCCCCCAGGTGCTGTTGTGTGGTGGGTGAGAGCATTCATGGGGTGGGTGCAGATTGGGTGGCTTAAGCCATAGAAATTTAGGGTCTCCTGGTTCTGGAGGCTGAACATCTGAGACCCAACTGGCTGCAGTGATGATTCCTGCTGAAAGCTGCAAGCAAAACCAGGTTCCACGCTTTTCTCCTATATTTTGGTCCTTTCCTGGCAAACGTTGGTTGGCATTGCTTGGTGGGTGGATACATAACCCTCATCTCAGCCTTCATGGTATTCTTCCTGTGTCTCTGTGCCCGAATTGCCTCTTTTTAGAAGGACAGAGTCGTGTGTTAGATTAGGTCCCACCCTAACTACCTCATCTTATCTTGATCACCTACAAAGACACTATGTGTACATAAGGTTACAGTCACAAGAACTTGGAGGCTGGACGGCAGCATCGTTTTGAGGGACACGTTTACCCCATAACATGTAGGAACTGGCACATGTATCCTTTTGCTTAAGCAAAGAACAGTGGTGATCTTTAGGCTTCCTAAAATGTCAAGATTACTTCCAGCACCTCCGGCAGGAATCAGGGACTCTATAACAGTGATTCTATGACTAGGATTATATTTTTTAAGACAGTACAAATTAGAATTAAAATAGAAAAAGATTTTCACTTAGCAAAGTAATATGAATTTCACAGTATTTGTTGTAATACATAGTGTTGTCTTCCAACCAGTTATT